>CAUYRH010173436.1:0-29689 GCA_963574655.1 Perodicticus potto
GGGCATTGTGGCGGGCGCCTGTAGTCCCAGCTACTTGGGAGGCGGAGGCAGGAGACTTGCTTGAGCCCAGGAATTGGAGGTTGCTGTGAGCTGTGATGCCACAGCACTCTATCCAGGGTGACAGTTTGAGGCTCTGTCTCAAAAAAAAAAAAAAAAAAAAAAAAAGAATGGTTTTTCTGTGAAATTAACGCAACAAAAACTGAAGTGGACTTCCCCAAGGGACTGTCTTTACTCTCAGAAAATCATCAGACTTGTGCCCTGCGGGTCAATCATCCATCTCTGCTGTAACCCTTACACAAGAAAGCAAAGGCCCTCTGGTCACTGGGGAGCTGCCTGCAGCCACAGCAGCATTTGAAGGTCTGAAGCTCACAAGCTGAAGAACGGTTGGTAGATAACTTTCTATAGGAGTTTAGTAGAAAACACTACAGCCGTTTAGCATTACATAAGTCTTCACTTACTGATGCAAAAAATGTCCAAGGCTTAAGTAGCAAATAGCATATAATGACCGTGTAAAACTGTGCTTGTGTGCGTGAGGAGAAAGCCATGGGTGGGGAGTGAACGTGAGCAAGAGCCAGGCACAGAAGGCAAGTTTACCAAAATTACAAGGGTTATCTGGGTATTGAAGAATTTGAAGAGCTTCTTGATACTTAAATTATTTTTTCTACACTCATATTATTCAGATCTTTATAATGAGCATGTACAATTTAAAAACCAGAAAAAAACTACTAAGTTTATATGTATACACACACATATGTATGCATATATATGTGTATGTACATGTATACGTGTGTGTGTGTGTGTGTGTGTGTGTGTATATAAAGATATATATATATATTTGGGGGGAGGGCTTCCGGTGCTTTGGAAAGAGATTTTTTCAAAGCCTAAATATTTGCCACAGAAGACTCAGCAGTCATAGCGCCCAGCCATACTTTTCTCCTAAGCTGGTCTTTCTTTCAACTTTGATGAAATCCTAAGACCTAAACAATATGTAAAATAGCACCTTTTACCAATCCTGTAATGTTCTACAAATAGCAAATAAATTCCTCTAATGTTATAATTAAACCTCTGCAATAATACCCACACTGCACATAACGCCTTACAATTATCTGCTTGAGGAAGTTTGCTGTCTTTATGTTTCTCTAGATATCACTGACAAATTCAGAAAAACAGCAGAATCAGGCAGGAAGAAACTGCCTCTGTCCAGCCATTCAATAGCTTGTGCTGAGTAGAAATGAGCAAATGTGCAATTTGTCATTTTGAACACAAGAAGGTGATGGAATTTCCAGTCAGGGTAAGATTAATTTATAAGACCTTAGTGCACATTAGTCAACTTCTCCCTGTTCTGCTTGAATCTGATACTGATTATCAATTGCCAGAACAGAATCTTCTTAACAGCACACTATCAGCGTGCCGGAGAGATAACACTCAAAACTGTGACGTCTGGGGGATACATAAGGTCCCCTCCCATGTCTATCCCTCTCATGCTGTCATATTTTGAAGACTCCACAGTCACCTTTCTGAATAAGACGTAAGTCTCACTTAGTTGCACTGGGTCATAAAATCACCTGTTTTTGCAATTAACACTAACTCAAAGATCAAGATTCCCTCAGGTCTTTCCATTAAGAAACACACAATAGGCCAGGGCCCCCTGGCTCATGCCCGTAATCCTAATACTCTGGGAGGCCAAGCCAGAGGGATTACTTGAGCTTAGGAGTTCAAGACCAGCCTAAGCAAGAGTGAGACCCCATCTCTACAAAAAATAGAAAAACTAGCCAGGCATTGTGTGTGCTGGGTGCCTATAGTCCCAGCTACTGGGGAGGTTCAGGCAAGAGGATCTCCTGAGCCCAACAGTTTGAGGTTGCTGTGAGCTGTGAGGATGCCACAGCACTCTACCCAGGGTGACAGAGTGAGACTCTACCACAAAAAACAAAAAAAGAAAGAGAAAGAAAAAAAGAAAAGAAACAAAACATAAAGCAGAATCAGGGTCCGAACTTAGCTGGCACCTGGAACAGAGCCAGTCTACAGTGTCTGCTGCCTTTTCCAATCATTCATATTAAATAAATTACTACTGTACTTACCCATCAACATTTCTCTGGGCTCATTGTTTTTCAAACACTGGCAAGTCTCCATTTTTTTGTCACCATCAGGATATGTTAATGTGTCTGCCCTCTGCCTATTACTGGAGTGTGGGGTAATAATAGCAAGCCTGTCTCTATATCGCTACAAGCTCAGGCTGCTGGTAGGACCAAAACATGGCCCCTGCACTCCCGCCTCCGTGTCCCACGGGCCACCATGTACTTCTGTCCTGTCTTCTTGTCACTACTCACTTCCACTAAGAAGGTCACGGGCTGAGTGTGCCTCTGTCTCCCTCAACACCTGTGCTTGCCACGACCTCCTCATTTCCTTACTTCTCTTCTCCAATGCGACTTCTTTCTTTCTCTTCCCTCTTTTCTGTCTCCAATCACTATTCAGTTTTTGGGGAAAATGATCTGACCTTTTAATGGAGTAGGGCACTGGCACCATATGCCGGAGGTGGCGGATTCAAGCCTAACCCGGGCCAAAAACTGCAAACAAACAAACAAACAAAGCTTTCTTTCTTTAAAAACAAAGTCTATGGTCAGAAAGTCAATCTCTGGTGGGCTACCAAAGCAAGTCTACAGGGTGACCCAAAGGTCACTCTCTGCTTGGAACAATAGTCCTCAAAATAATCACAAAGCTGGTCCCTCCCGTAACTCAGGTCTCAGTCCAAACCCCTCTTTGTACCTTCCCTGACCCCAGCAGCTAAGGTTCATGGAGTAACCTCAGGCTTTCAGCAATTCTGTCACTACTGGAAGCTATCGTCAGATGGCCTAGGCAATTCAATGGGTTTCTGGTTTTTATAACCAATGGCTGATCTGGTTGACAGAGTGCATTTGCTCTAGTAAATGGCTGCTTAAACAAATAAATGCCTTATACTTAAACTCTCAATCTGAGAAATCTTCACTATTAAGGGAGCATTATTCTCAGGTCTCCCACAAGTTTAACGAAGCACAGCACAACACACCCTTATCACGCTTCAATCTTCTATTACAGCTGAAATCACAGAATATGGTTATCTGTTTATTGTCTATCTTCCCTGATAGAATCAAAGTCCCATGAGGACTAGGAGTTCATTTGTAAATAGTGGGTACTCAGTTAACCAAGTGTGGAATGACTCCCAGGAAATCCCATTTGTTAAAGGGGCAGCCTTTTACTTTCCTCCGATTAAAAAAACAATCCTTGGGCGGTGCCTGTGGCTCAAAGGAGTAGGGCCCCGGCCCCACATGCCTGAGGTGACAGGTTCAAACACAGCCCCGGCCAAAAAAAAAACCATCCTCAACTATAACTCCCATCACCTTTTTCACTTTTCTTTTCCTTTTTTTTTTTTTTGGAGACAAGAGTCTCACCCTATTACCCAGGCTAGAGTGCCATGGTGTCAGCCTAGTTCACAGCAACCTCAAACCCCTGAGCCCATGCCGTTCTCTTGACTCAGCCTCCCAAATAGCTGGGACTACAGATGCCTGACACATTTTTCTATTTTTGGTAGAGATAGGGTCTTGCTCTTGCCCAGGATGATCTCGAACTACTAGGCTCAAACAGTCTTTCTACCTCAGGCTCCCACAGTTCTAGAATTATAGGCGTGAGCCACGATGCCCAGTCAACTCTCACAGTCTTAAACAGAGCTTATAGAATGTCACCTAAGGTGTTCTCACTGATCTAGGATTATTAGCACAAAAATGAATGAACTTAAGACATTGGCAGTTCTGTTTCGTGTGGCAATGTACCAGGATACCCTTCCAGATCTGCTTTCTCAGAAATACAGGAGCCAAAATGAGATTCAGTCCCTAGAACAGGACCAGTGATCCAGGCTAGACAATCACAGCACCTCAGCTCCCTCGCCCAGTGACTGGTACAGGAATGGGCACATACCCCACGTAGGGCCAGGCAGGGCGGGTCTCTGACACTGGCTGGACCTAGTGGAAGGGCCACACTAGCTGCTAGAACACGCAGGACTGGCAGTGCTGGGGACAGCACTCTTACACCTGCCCTGAGAATGAAGCAGAAGGAAAACAAAAACAAATACAGTAGAGAGTATCCTCCACCAAGGGGGACGGTGGGAAAAGAGAAGAGCAGACATGAGCATGGGTAGGAAGCTGGACACTTCCCCGCAGACAGCCGTACCTAACGCCACATGTCTCCTTAGTCTGTTCAGTTATGTCAGTCATTAAATCCCCTCTTTGCTCAAGTTAATTTCAGTTGGATTTTCGCCACTTAGGAACAAGAGTCCTGACTAGTACAAATAGACCAGACTACCCTTCTGGTAGAGCAGAATAATTAAGAAAAGCAAAAAAAGCCTAGTCTGGTTAGACACATACACAGATGGGGCTGGCCAGGGGCTGAGGAAAGGAGGCAATAAAGAATGAATGTTTAGTGGTCACAGGCTTTCAGGGATGACAAAGATGTGAATGCACTGAGTGCCCTCGAATTGTTCACTTTAAAATGATTAATTTTATGTTATGTGGATTTCACCTCAAATTAAAAAAAAAAATTAAACATGCAAACAAATGCCGCAAAGCACTTAAAAGAATAGGCTTTAAGTAATATCCATCTAATTTTCTCCAAGAGGAAACTGGGTCAAATGAAACACACATTTTTAAGATAAGTATTAACAAATTACTTTGTAGAAAGAGTATGCCAAATTACAGTTTTATCAAGAGTGTATTAGTTCACATGGCATATTATCATTAGGGGAAAAACAGCTAACTTTATTAATGGGTAAATATATTTTAATCTTTAAGTTTCTATGTCTTAGATAATTACTGAGGAGTGACATTCTTAGTGGTCTTTCATTTGTCCATTGATGACTTATGTACGTATTTATTTTAGGAGTGGGAAAAGAGGGATGGAACCATTCTTTCCAAAATAAACACTTGCAACAGGACACACGGCCAGCCACATGCTGAGGAAGACTAGGGAATACTCTACCTCCAACCAGAAATTCAGCATCAGCTCTACCACAGCCTGTCTATCTGGTTCAAACACATCCTCATCTTACTAGATACGACTGAGCCCATGAAACAGAGACACCCACACTGATTATACCAGAAACATGACCAGTCAGCATTAATCTCTTAAAAAAAAAAAAAAGCTGTATAGAAATAACATATATTTTCAATTCCCCTCTGTTCCGTGCAGTTTTGAAACTACTATCAAGGATTTCACTGAAAAAAATTTCCTCACTCACTATGTTTTGAGGGTTATAATGACTCATTTTGAGGTTTTTGTAAATTTTAAATTTTATAATAACGTCTCTCTCGTTTTGTTCCCATCCTTACCGCAAGCCCGTAGCATTTCTGCCTATTTTTCCTGACGCCGTCCTCTGGTCCCAGAGACAGTCCTTTCTTCCAACTATTCCCTTGGGAATCCCAGGGGTCGGCCTGGCCACAGAAAGCACAGACTCAGGGAGAAGGTGAGGGCTCTTCCAGGACAGACTAACCTTAACTCACGGTCTTAAGCCATCAATGTCAGCTGGGAGGGCGAGGCGGGTGGATTGCTTGAGCTCAGGAGTTTGAGACCAGCCTGAGCAAGAGTGAAACCCCATCTATACGAAAAAAGAAAAACTGAGGCAAGAGGATCACTTGAACCTAAGAGTTTGAGGTTGCTGTGAGCTATAACACCACGGCACTCTACCGAGGGCGAAAGAGTAAAACTCTTGTCTCCAAAAAAACCCACTTGTGTTGGGAACGTCTGACTGGTGAAAACGACCACAAGGGTGGCTAAACTCCAACAGACTGAGACGCAGAATAACTAATATTTAACTCAGAAAATATGTTTTTTGTTGTTGTGGGTTTTTCTTTAATAGGCAGCTACTCCACCCCTAGAATGCAGCTCCAGCACCCCAATGCTGCGCACCACATCCAGCACACGGGCGGTAAACACAAAAGAAAACTCTCAAGCCGGCTCCCTGGTTTCAACTCTTCACTCTGCCATTCGCTAACCAGGTACCTTGGCCGAGGTTCTCAACCTCTCTGTATCTCACCTATAAGATAGGGATAAGAAGAGTCCCTACTTAATTTGGGAGAATGAGTTAATACATGTAAAAGTATATTTACGAATGCGTTCAGCACATAAGAAGTGCTGAAAATGCTGTTATTATTTGAAATAAGGACGTATGCTACTAAGAGGAATCAAGACGAATGAGCCATTCATGCTCTCCACGTGCTTGTCATCCAGTGGGAAGCTCAGGCTGAACACAAACACACATAATTCAGAGCCAGAGGCCATAAATGCCAAGTGAACAGTACAAAGTGCTGTGGGGATTCTGAGAAGAGAACATTTCATGCCTAGAGGGCAAAGAAAGTTTCCGTGGCAGGGGTAACATGTTTGCACTGCCTCCTATAAGACCTTTAGATAGGATGAACTGTGCCTTCTGGGAAAACAGACGGTGTATTAATTCGGGTTCTCTGAGAAGTAAAGGCCAAGACAGGATTCAACATGCAAGAGATTTACTTGGGAAAATGCCTGAGAAGGACAAAGGAGAAGAAGCTGGTGAAGGCAGGGAGAGGATTCTGACCCCACCGCAAAGGACAGGGGGGAAGGAAGGAGAATTGAATAAGGAGTCTCCAACTTCAGCGCAGTCTGAGAAGGTCCTGGCCAGGCCAAGTGGAAGTCCTCAAGCATAGCCACTCATCAGCGGCCCCTGACCTCACAGGCACAGGCAGCATTAGCACCCAGTGCTCAGTAACAGACAGGGAGAAGCCCGAGGGAAGCTCAGCTTTGGCTCAAAATTAGTGGATCCAGGAGGCAGCAGCTGGATCATCAGCAAATCGTGCTCCTCACTATAACAGCAGAAGCAGGACGTTGTTGTGGCTCTCGCAGGCAGGCACAGGGAGTATCTCTGGAACCTTTCGTATCCTGGAAAGCACGGCTGAGGCTCGGTGAATACATGCCATCACTTAAAAACCAAACACAAGACTTATTGATGGGCTCCTTAACTTTATCAAGAGCAATTATTTAAAACTAAACCACAATTATAGCAGCAAAATCAAAGTATATATTTGCTGTTAAAAATCACAACTACTTTTAAAATAGTGTTCGCTATCTTCTAGATGTGGCTTCAACTTCCTGAACAATATAAAAACATAAAAGGGTTATGAAGCATCTCTTCTCTAAAACTCAAAAAACTAAAATCCTGAAATAAGAATTCAGAACTAAGGGGCGGCGCCTGTGGCTCATCGAGTAGGGCGCCAGCCCCATATACCAAAGGTGACGGGTTCAAACCCGGCCTTGGCCAAACTGCAAAACAGAAAAATAGCCGGGCGTTGCGGTGGGCGCCTGTAGTCCCAGCTACTCGGGAGGCTGAGGCAAGAGAATCGCCTACGCCCAGGAGTTGGAGGTTGCTGTGAGCTGTGTGACACCACAGCACTCTACCGAGGGCAATAAAGTGAGACTCTGTCTCTACAAAAAAAAAAAAGAATTCAGAACTAAGCACCCAAGTTCTACTAACAATCTATAAGGTAAATCCTTTAAAAGATGTAATTGCTGTAAATTCCTCTTTTAACTTCATCAAATTCTCAACTGAAGGTTTTGCTAGTAGATTCCGGATCTCTTCACCTGAAAAAGCTATTTCAACTGACACATCCAAGAGGCTGTAACTAAAACTAACTTGTATTGCAGGCCATCTACAAGACACTCATGGACATTAATAAATGGCTTTTATGATTAATATGAACTGATTGCTTAATTTGATTAAATGAGAACAAGGGAAGACATTTCACAAAAGTATAAATTGCTACATGAAATATCAGTACAGAAGACTTACATCTTACAAAAGGCACAGTGGGAAAATCAAATGGTCCTTTAACTTGAGTCACACCCAGAGCAGGGAGGCTCTCAGAACAAGAGGCATGAAGGAGAGAAAAGTACACAGAGCCCGGAGGAGTCGGGGCCCACTCGGGGCGCAGTCGCTGAGTGGAGGGCAGCAGCGTGTGCACTACTTAACCTGGCCTCAGTCCATACAGAGGTCCCTGTTCTCACCCAGCAATTGACATACAAGTTAAATGCACTGAAGAAAACACACCCTTCCCCCTCAAAAGTCTTCCAATTACAGTATTCCCTTTTTTTTTTTTCCTGAGACAGTCTCAAGCTATCGCCCTGGGTAGAGTGCCATGGCATCATCACAGCCCGGAGCAACCTCCAACTCTTGGGCTCGAGCGATCCTCTTGCCTCAAAATAAAATACACCATGTAACTTATAGTGCCTCACAACCTGACCTCTGCACAAGGTCCTCTTCCTGGCATTGCCCTCATCCCCAACTCGTCCACCTGGTAAACTCCCACACCCACTCTTCAGCACCCACCTCCATCAGGAAGCCCTGGCAGACATCTCCAGGAGGCCCTGCTGCTGTCCCCCCTGCACCTGTGGCCACCACTGCGGTCCCCTCCCACTGCACTGCACCACGGCTACCCTCTGTGGTGAACTGCACTGCGTACGTGTCTGTCTCTCCTGCCCACCTCTAAGTCCTGGGCGTATGCCTTATCAATCTCAGATTACACAGACTCACAGCACACATGCACACAAACACACATACACTCACACACTCTCGCAAAAAACAATTTGCAAATTGAATTTTTTAACAATTCAAGGTCAAGGCAGTTGTTTATTATAGTATATTAGTTATTCCCAGAAATTTGTGTTTCTTCTTAAAAATATTTTTAAAATTCAAATTGAATCACTTTGCCATTTTGAAAGTCAACTTTTCTAAATAAATGATTCTCTACAGTTTTATCTATATACTCTGTTTGATGACCAAAGATCAGTACTCTAAACACCTAGGAAAAGAATTTATGACTGTCCATAAAGATAGCACTTACAAACAAAATAAAAGTCCAAATTATAAAAGCGTACATCAGGGCAGCACCTGAGGCTCAGCAAGTAGGGTGCCGGCCCCATATACCGAAGGTGGTGGGTTTAAACCCAGCCTCGGTCGAACTGCAAAAAAAAAAAAAAAAAAATAGCCGGGCGTGTGGCGGGCACCTGTAGTCCCAGCTACTCGGGAGGCTGAGGCAAGAGAATCACCTAAGCCCAGGAGTTGGAGGTTGCTGTGAGCTGTGTGACGCCACGGCACTCTACCAAGGGTGATAAAGTGAGACTGTCTCTACAAAAAAAAAAAAAAGTGTACATCAAAATATTCTGGACCTACTACTAACTAACTACTACTAACTATGTCTCTTCTCAGAATAAAAGATGGAAGCCAACCTTTCTTAGTTACCTCAAACAAAATATCTAAGCTCAGACATTTATCCTCTCAGAATAAATGACGACCTCAAGCCCTGGAACCAGGGATGATATATGATGTAATGAACAACTATCTTGACCTTAAATGTTTAAAAATTCAATTTCGAACTTTTTTTTGTAAGAGTGTGTTGTTACACATGTTTTCAAAGTCCCTTTTACCTTCTAGGGGCTATGAATATAAAGTATTACTAAATGATGAAAAATTTGCAAAGGAAGCATTATGGCAAAATCACTTTGCTTCACACAAGGTCAACTGAAAGAAACCACACTAGGATTGCCTGAAGATCCCCAAATAATACTTCTCAGCTTTGTTCTGGTTTTAGAAGGTCCATGTGGCATTAATATCCATGCAAAACTCTCACCACCTGGTAGGCCTGCCAAGGACACAGAAAGGGCAATGAGCACTAACACAGGGAAAGAGCCTTATCTTCAGCCATGCTCAAACCAAATATGATAGCCCCAAGTCGCCCTAGAAAAGTACAAAAAAAAAAAAGACCAGAAAAAGGGAAGCAAACGTCACAGCGACATTTCAGAAAGACACAAAACCTGCTGGGTTCTGTTTATATGTTAACATTCATTCTGGTGGGTAAATATATTTTCTGATATGTAAATATCCTGTTGAACCAGATAACTAGCACAAGTTCAACATGGGCTTTATAATCATATGAGCAGGCCCCAGCTTTGCCACTTATCAACTGGAGCTAGCAGACAAATACTAAGCCACACTTAGCTTCAGTTTCCTCATCTGCAGGCTGGGGATAGGAATACCACCTTCATCATAGGATGTAGGAAAATTCAATGAGGTTGCAATGACAATAAACGTTGTCCCTCCTCTGCACCTGTGGCCACCACTGCAGTCCCCTCCTACTGCACTGTACCACAGCAACCCTCTGTGGTGAACTGCACTGCGTATATGTCTGTTTCTCCTGCCCACCTCGACGTCCCGTAGCTCAGTGGCTAAGGTGCCAGTCACATACACCAGAGCTGGTAGGTTCAAACCCAGCCCGGGTCTGCCAAACGGCAGTGACAACTACAACCAAAAAAGCCGGATGTTGTGGCGGGCGCCTGTAGTCCCAGCCACTTGGGAGGCTGAAGCAAGAGAATCACCTAAGCCCAAGAGCTGGAGGTTGCTGTGAGCTGTGACGCCACAGCACTCTACAGAGGGCAACATAGTGAAACTCTGTCTCAAAAAAAAAAAAAAAAAGATAATAAACAACCATATCTTAACTCTCTAACCTCTCGCTAAGCTCAGACATCCCCCTTCAGTCCTGCCTCTTCTCAAGTCAACATGAAGAAAGAACACCAAACTCGTCTTCCTGGTCAGCAGCTAGGATTCCTGCCCCGCCCCCAACTTTCCTGGCTCTGTCCACGGCACTCCCTTATCCCAAACACCTAATGGAGCCTCAATCCCTGCTGCAGGAAGGGCCAGTGGAGCAATACTGAGAAGAGCACTGTGAATCAAGTCACAAAATGTTCCAGCATTTTGGTTTCAATAAAATCTCTTCTAAGGAAATAACACAAAATATAGAAAAAGCTGCTTCTCAAGATGTTTATGGCAATATTATTTACGTCAGAGAAAGGAGGGAGGAGGAGAAAAGAAAAGAATGGAAAGATTCCCAAGATCCCGCCCCCCCGGCCGGATGCCGGGGCTACAGGCCTGGCTCTACAGATTGCCCCACACTCCTGGGCTCTCCGCTACCCTGGGGGCCAGGCTGCCGCTGCTGCCTCTGCTGCCGTTGCTCACATAGCCCCGCACATCATGAGCTCATCTACCACTTAGAAAAATCTGAAGTTTCAACTAAAATATTTTGCTAAAGCTTTGGGGACACTGACAAAACCCGCCCCACCGAGCCTTTGAGAGGCTGAGATGAGTGCTGGAGCCAGGAAGGGTCGACAGCTGAGGCGAGGCCAATGGGATGGAGGTGATTACTGTCTCCCTGTGACTGCTGGCTCTGAGGAGGAATAACTCTGTGGTCTCTCCCCATGACCAAGGAGGTTTAATTAATTAATGCAACAGGGTCACATGAAACGACATCAGTGCTGATTGCTGCATTTTCTAGTCCCTGCCATGCCTGCCCTCAGTCAAGGGACAACAGGACTTCGGGGCCCCAGTTTGGGTGCCCTGGATGAATTTTAGCACTGAGGGGAACCTGCATTGTGAAGTGAATTTAGAGCTGGAAGAAGAAGTGAGAGCCTCGGGGGAGCTGTGAGGACAGTGGTGCAGGCCGGCCAGCATTCTGTGTGCGGGGGGCTTGGCCTGTGCCCAGGGTCAGCGTGGAGATATGGTGACAAAGCTAGAGGAAAACCAGGGGGTTGCGAGGTAGCATTTTGACGAAATCACACCCACTTAACCTTAACTTCCTCAGCCGCAGAGCACACACCATCCTTTGCAGTTCTTGGATGAGGGATGTCGTCGCAGACAGAATCAGAATTCTGTACTCTCCTTCCGGGAACACCCTCTCCTGGCCACCTGGTGAGGTGGGTCCCCGTGTCAGCTCTTTGGTAATCAGCTGGATGAACTTGAGCCAGCTCCTACACTGTTCTGGGCCTGTTCCCCCATCTGTGACATTCCTAAGGTCCCTTCCAGCTCTGAGCTGCCCCTGAACTTCCCACCACTAGCAGGAGTAGAGACGGAGCCATGCACTGGGGCCTGTGGGGGCTCCTGGGCAGCCTCAGCCTTTTCCAGCCTGGGGTGAGACATTCGCCTCCCCACAGCACAGGGTTCTGCTCCCCTCCCTCTCCCGGACTCCGTGGAGACAAGTCACAGGCAGCACCTGACGTGTGAGCTGGCCTGCACATTCACGGTGCCCAGCCTGGTCTGCAGGGGCCCTCAGAGAGATCCTGCTGTACCCATTTATGCATGAGGGGACAGACGTGGAAGGATCGAAGAAGGAATGGAGGGATCCTTGAGGTAGAGGGTCTCTCGTGGAGAGATGCCAGAGAACCGTGGGTCCTGACAGCCAACAGCAGAGATGGGAGGGGCTGGTTCTAAGAGCGTCTCTCTCCCCTGGCAAGAAGCTCAGGAGCCTTTTGAGGCTGGTGGAAATTCTAGGACTAGTCATGTGGGCACCCCAATTCCTGCAGGGAGTCTTGATCTGGCCCAGGGTCCCCAACAGCACATCCGTGTTCATCAAGACCCAGCTGGTGGCCCCCTCATACGCTTTTCCCCCTTAATTTGCCAGTCTGGAGCAAGTTGCCAATGTCTCTGGGCCTCAGTTTACCCATTGGCCTCCCACCTAGGTGGTTCTGGGAATTTGCTGGGTACATGTTGTGGCAAATATGTAATAAGTTAAAAAAAAAAAAAGAAAAAAGAAAACAATGGAAAAAGAAAAAGGGAAAAAAGAAACAATTTAAAGCTGTGTTTGGTGGCTCAAGCCTGCTTTGGAGGGCTAAGGCGGAAAGATAACTTGAGGCCAGGAGTTCGAGACCAACCTAGAACGGTGAGGGCACATCTCTACAAAAAATTTAACAACCACAAAAATAAAACAGCTGAGTATGGTGGCACACACCTGTAGGCCTGGCTATTTGAGGGGATGGCTTGAGCCCAGGTGTTCCAGGCTGCCGTGAGCTCTAATTACACCACTATACTCGAGCCTAGATGACAGAACAAGACCCAGACTCTAAACAAAACAAAACAATTGGTAAGCCAAATTATGGTACATAGTCTCAACAAACATTTGTACTTAGGTTGAGCGTGGTGGCTCACACCTATAATCCTAGCACTCTGGGATATGAAGCAGGTGGATTGCCTGAGTTCACAGGTTCGAGACCAGCCCGAGCCAGAGCAAAACCTCATCTCTAAAAATTGCCTGTGGCAGGCACCTGTAGTCCCAACTAGGGATGCTGAGGCAACAAACTCACTTAAGCCCAAGGATTTGAGGCTGCTGTGAGCTGTCACACTACAGCACCCCACCAGGGATGGCAAAGTGAGACTCTGACTCAAAAAAAAAAATTTTTTTGCACTTAAAAAAGAGAGAAATAAAATATTGAGCTGTATTGCTTCATCAATACAGGCATGTGCCTATAGTCCTTCTGCTGGGAGGCTGAGGCAAAAGTTTAAAAGGCAGTATTTAAAATTGTAAGTAAACTTGTTCCTATTCAGAGGAATGATGCTCAAAAAGAAATATACAAAGCTGTTGTGTTTTACTCCGTCAGTAGACGAAGCATTTCTAGGAAACTGCTGTCTCTGCTCTGGCCCTGTCCCCAGTTGCTTGACTTGACTTGACTCTGGCCTCTGATGCCAAATCTCTTCTTCTTCAGGTTGATCACTGCTGGCTCCGCCCTGGTAACCCTTACTTTTATTACTGTACTTAGAGAATCACTAGTTCCTGCTGCTCTGGTTCTCATCTTCCTCCAGGCCCTCCATTATTGCCACAGTCTCATCAGTGGTCTCCCTGCCTCCAGCCCCACGACTCCTGCCATCCACACTGCATTCTCCCTATCCCAGCTGGCAGAGGAAGTTCTCAAGTCTTTATCAATTGGCCTGCTAAAAATTCCCCACACGGCCCTCTCACCTTCAGAGCTACCCCCTCAGATCAACAGAGCCCTTCTTTCTGGCCCCCAGCTTCCTCAGCATTTGCTGGCCTGGCTGAAGCTCCGCTCCTTCTCCAGGACCCTCCCCCTGGCCTATGCAGGGGCCATGGATGTCCTCAGGGCTAGGTTTCTCAATGCCTCACTACACCTCACTACTCCTCCACTGGATGAGCGCACGAAGTCAAGCTAGTTTCTCCATCTTTCCACATCACTGCCATGAGGATTTCCACTGTCAGCTCTTCCATCTTCCCTTAGTTAGAATTGCTCTGCCCACCTCTTCTATTTCCCCAAATTCCAGCCCTTCTCTGTCCAGCCACTAGCCACATATGGCTGGGGGGCACCTGAAATGCAGCTGGTAAAAACTGACATGCGCTGTAAGTCTACAATACACACTGGGCTTTGTATGAGAAAAATGCAAAAATTGTTAATATTTTATAACAATTATCCGTTGACATAATACACATTAGATACTAGAGTTAAGTAAAATACACTATTAAACTAAATATCACCTGTTCTTTTTACTTTTTTAAATGTTATAAAATTAATGTGGCTCACGTTATACCTCTCTGGGCAGAGCTAGTCTAATTCTAATCATTCCTTGGGGACCAGTCTAACCTCCTTCAAGATGTCCCTACTTTTGTGTCATTCTTAATAATCTTTTGTGACCTTTAAAAACCTATGATCATGTCCACCATATAACTATCTAATTACATAATATACAATATATTTACTATAATTTCATATCTATTCTTCTCATTGTATTAATGTCATTTCTACAGCCTAATTTGGGACTCATACTAGTCACTCAACTTTTTTTTTTTTTTGGAGACGAAGTCTCACTTTGTCACCCTCTGTAGAGTGCAGTAGCATCAAAGCTCACAGGAACCTCAAACTCTTGGGCTTAAGTGATTCTCTTTTGCCTCAGCCTCCCAGCAGAAGGACTATAGGCACATGCCTGTATTGATGAAGCAATACAGTAATACATGGGGGGGGGTGTATTTTTGTTTGTTTTGCTTACACACTTACTTTCTCAATGATGATTTCAACAGTGCAGGTAAAACTAGATGTCAGAGGACCTAACAGCTCCACTCCTCCTCTAATAACCTAATACATGTAAGCTATTTAGTACAGGCTTGGCTCCATACAGTAAGCCTGCCTGTGCCTCAGTTTCCCCTTCTGTAAAATAATATCAGACTAATCTACAATTTATAGCCAGGCCAAACCATCTAAACACATTCAAAGTGGAATTATTACCATAAAACTAAAAAATACTCTACTTTCCATAACTAATTTTATGTTTCTCAGCCTGTTGCCTTAAATACAGACTACTTTTTATGAAAAGAAAACAAATCCAATACCATGAATAAGAAAGAAGAGAGAAAATTACCTATCAAAATATTTGCCTATCGGCTCAGCACCCGCAGCACAGTGGTTAGTGTTGGCCACATGCACAGAGGCTGGCGGGTTCGAACCCAGCTCGGGCCAGCTAGACAATAATGGCAACTGCAACAAAAAAATAGTCAGGTGTTGTGGAGGGCGCCTGTAGTCCCAGCTACTTGGTACCCTCAGACACAGGTAAAGATCACAGTAATAAACAAAAGAAACAAATAAATGCACATTCCACAAATAAATGCACCAACAAAAAATATACACCTAAGGAAATATCAAAGAGCCTCTCCACGTTACAAAGCTGAGGTCATATTGAGTTCTACGAAATGATAAAAGTTCCTTAAAATAAGACACACACATGGAGTGAAGCCACCATCAGAAGACTTGAAAAGTATCTGCTTTCTCAGAATGGTAACAATGTACTGTGTAACTCTGAGAAAACAACCTGACCCAGGCTTAATTGATTCTGTCTTTACAAAATGTGGCCAACTTAATCTTGTAGATTTGGACAGAACAAAAAGTTAATTCCCAAGCACAGAAAAAGTTCCAAAGAATCAAATTCTTTTAAGTACTGCTCAACTCTCCTTTAGCAAAAATATTCCTGGCTGGGCATGGTGGCCACGCCTGTAATCCTAGCACTCTGGGAGGCCAGGACAGGAGGATAGCTTGAGCTCATGGGTTTGAGACCAGCCTGAGCAAAAATCAAGACCTCTGTCTGACTCTACCAAAAATAGAAAAACTGAGGCAAGACAATCGCTTGACCCCAAGAGTTGGAAGTTGCTATGACCAATGACACCAAGACACTACCAGGGCAACAGCTTGAGACTCTGTCTCAAAAAAAAAAAAAAGATCCAGTAGTAAGGGTTAAGCAGTCACTATTAAGAAGCCTGTAAAATGTAATCTGTGTGTACACAGTATTTTACTACAGGAAATAAAAAATTCAGCTTAACAAGACACCACACTTCACTTTCAAAATTCTACAAAACTAATCCCTCTAAGAGCAATTAATTTACATTTCATTTCAAACTGAACAAGTCAGTGTAACTTCAAAGAATCTACAAGGAAGGCTGTTAATAACTTCACTTGGCAAAATCAGAAACAGTGTAGGTTTTACCATTTAGTTGGTTGGGGGTTTTTTGTTTGTTTTGTTTTGCTTTTTGTCCTTCTCCCTTTAGAGGCAGTTTGTATAATAAAAATAGAAATAATTAGCAACTTTTAGTCTCATAGACAAGATCTTTATTCAAAGTTCTCACATGGCCTGGGGCAGTGGCTTACACCTTATAATTCTAGCACTCTGGGAGGCTGAAGTGGGAGGATCCCTAGAGCTCAGGAGTTCAAGACTAGCCTGAGCAAGAGCAAGATTCTGAAGATTCTGACTCTACTAAACAGAGAAAAATTAGCCAGCGTTTTTGGCTACATTGTTGCATTACACCTGTAATGTTAGCACTCTGGGAGGCTAAGGCAGGAGGATCACCTGAGCCTGGGCTCCTGTGAGTTTGAGGTTGCTGTGAGCTATGATGACACTATATCCAGGGGGGGCAGAGTGAGACTCTGTCTCAAAAAAGAAAAAGTAAAGTTCTCACATGTTCATTACTTTATGCCGTATTTCCTCAGGTGACAAGACACACTAAGATTAGGTAATTTCTGTCCATTTTATGACTGAATGACATCTAGAAGAAACATAAGCTGACCTTTCTTAGGCCCCCCAAATAATCAAATATAAGTCTGCCTACACACAGGAAAGGTGTTTTTATTCCAAACCAAAGTCAAAACTAAGGAGGTAAAAAATAGAAAACAAAATACAGCCCAATCAAAATAGCCACTGAGCACAGAAAGCAGGTGACAGGAGACTTCTGGACATTTCACACCCACAGGGGTGAGCTTCATCACAAGTCCACTCCAGGCGCACCTGAGCTCCTCAGAACCTTTATCCAGCAGGCCATAAACCACAGGCGACATATAATCACCACTGTCATCCTGGGGTAAGGGAGAAGCAGACTCCCTGAACCCAAGAAAGTCACTCCTCCCTCCAAGTAGGAAGAGAATCCCCCCTTCACACCAAGGACACAAAGAAACTGACGCAGCCAGATCCAAAATAAAAGTAACATTTAAAGAGGGAGTGTGGGGGGGGGGGCTCCTGTGGCTCAGTGAGTAGGGCGCCGGCCCCATACACCGAGGGTGGTGGGTTCAAACCCGGCCCCGGCCAAACTGCAACAAAATATAGCTGGGCATTGTGGTGGGCGCCTGTAGTCCCAGCTACTCAGGAGGCTGAGGCAAGGGCGCCTAAGCCCAGGAGTTGGAGGTTGCTGTGAGCTGTGATGCCACAGCTCTCTACTGAAGGCAATAAAGTGAGACTCTGTCTCTAAAAAACACTAAAAAATAAATAAATAAAAATAAAAAGGAGCGTGGGAACAAAGATAGTTAAATTTGTAGTGGGGGCCACTTGGAATCTCGGTCAATTTGAGGGTCTCTGACTCAAAAGTAAAAACAAAATTTAAAAGAGGACTGAAAGAAATGAGATTTCAATTAAGTCTGTCCTAGGATCACTTAGGCTTTCAGACTCAAAAATTAAAATCTTTAAAAGAGAAAGGGAGAGATGATAGTTCCGTGCCTGCGTGCATGGTGTGTATACCATTTGGGGTCCAGTTTATCTGCTCGGGGAAGGGGAGGGGAGGGTGACCGCTGGGTCCTGGCCTCCAGGTTACCCGGGAGGGAAGACGCCCAACGAGAAACCGGGGTGAGTTTACATCCGACGGCGACAGGAGCGTGTCCGAGCGCCCGGCTGCGACTTTCCGGAAACAATGCCCCAAGGGTCCCAGCGCAGAGCAGGGGAAGGCGCCCTCTCCTCCCCCCAGCCCGGCATCGCGCCCCCATCCCCACACGGGCGCCCCCCCGGCAGGTGCCCGCGCCCCGGTCCGCGGCGCGCGCCTCACCCAGCAGCGCCCGCAGGTGCTTCAGGCGGGTCAGCACGTCCTTCTTCGGGTCCAGCACCTTCTGGATGGACTTCTTCACATCCCCGTGGCTCCTTCGGGAGAACATCCCGCAGCGGGAAGCCGGGGCCCTCCGGGGGGCAGGAGGCGCCTGCGCCGCGCGAGTCACTGCATAGGGTCGGGGCCGGCGCGTGTCGCACGGGCCACTCGCCGTCCCCCGCCGCCGCCGCCGCCTCGGCTGTGGCTCCAGGAAGGAGGAGCGGGCCAGGAAGGCGGTGTCGACGCAGAACCCACCGCTCCGCCCCAGGGGGAGGCGCCGGCCAGCCCTTCGGGAGCAGCGCGCGCGCCCCGTCGGACTCGCCTCGCGGGGCACTCCTCGGTCGGCGCCAGATCCTCACACAGATGCGTCCCGAGCGCCCAGCCGGCGCCGCGAATCACAAAGGAGCGTGCCTCGTGCACGCGCTGTACTACAAGTCCCGGGATGCATCGCGCAAGGGCCGTCCAATCAGGCTGGCGGGCCTTCAGCGTGCTCGGAGTCGGTAGGCCGGCTGTGAGCACGTCGCCCCGCCCCGCCGTGAGCCGCAAGTGCGGCTGGGAAATGGAGTTCCATCTGCCCCCTGCCCCGGGAGGCGGGACGTCACTGCTTCACTCCCCAGCTTGCGCGCCTACCCTGCTTCCCTCTAGTGCAACGTGAACCACCAGGAAAAGTTTCAAGGCTTTTAAGATGCAAACTATTTTTAGATTTAACTTCTGGATTCACAGCAGGAAGCGAATCGAACTCCGCCCCACCACTGTGGGAAATCGGAGCTCCAATTTCATACTAAAATTAATGCCTTTGGCTCTTGGGAAGGCACGCCTACTCCAGTCGCCTTGGTACCTGGGACCCGTCACTTGCGGTGTGGGGGTCTGTCGCTCAGTGGGCTCCTCGGGCTCTTGGCTCTTGCTCTGTGGGAGGTGCACGTTCTCCGTGTTTTGCAAGGCCTCAAGGCAATCCAGTAACAGAACCAGAAATAAAACCCGAGGAATCAGATTTAAGCCAGTATGCTTTTTAACCAAAAGTCTTAGTCCCCGGGGGCTCTACTTTGAGAGAGAAAATAGCCAGGAGATTACCTACCAGACAACTGTAGGATTGTTTAGCTGTATCTGAATCCTCCAAGTTTTGACAACATTTCAGCTTTTTCAGCAAATACTTAAAGTACTTGTTGAGAATCACATGGTCTCATTAAAAATGAGACAACTGTCTTTTTCTTGTCTAGCTGTACTATAACTTAGGGGAAGAGCCATGGATTTAACACACCTTTGAATCCCCCTCACTGAGCACAGTGTTTGGCCTCTAGAGGCACTCAATAAAAGTTCGTTAAATAAAATAGAATAAAAAGTTAAAATAATTCTGCATATTTCAACCAGGCATGCAAAAAAAAGTATCATAGCTACTAGAGCCTCTCTCTATTTTTAGAGTTGACAAAATAGCATTAGTAGAACTGGGAAATATTCATAGAAAGAAATATACACAACCATAGAAAGGAACATTCCTGATAAACCCACCAACATGGGTGAATTTCAGACCCAGAGTTGGAAACCCAATGCTCAAGAAGATGGCAGAGCTGCTCCACCAGCCTGAGTCCCCACATACAATGTAGATCAGTGCCATAAACCCTCCAAAAACTGTTAAGCCGAGCAGGGTGGCTCACGCCTGTAATCCTAGCACTTTGGGAGACTGAGGCTGGCAGATTGCTTGAGCTCACCAAGTTGGAGACCAGCCTGAGCAAGAGAGGACTCCATCTGTAAAAATAGCCAGACCTTGTGGTGGCACCTAGCTGTCATCCCAGCTACTTGGGAGGCTCAGGCAAGTGGATCGCTTGAACCCAAGAGTTTGAAGTTGCTATGATCTATGACTGCAAGGCACTCTACTTAGGGCTACAAAGTGAGACTGTCTCAAAAACAAAAACAAAAACCTCCAAAACTGTTAATGGTCTCTCTGAAGTCAAAGCATTGTAGAAGTCTGTTACAGCAACTGAGCCTATTCTGGAACACAAAGAGTAAATCACAATGCTCACTGCCCCATTTCTTTAAGAAAGATGCCTTTTTTTTTTTTTTTTTTTGAGACAGAGTCTCACTTTTTCACTCTCGTGCAATGGCTTCACAGCTCACAGCAACCTCAAACTCCTGGCCTCAAGTGACCCTCTTGCCTCAGCCTCCCGAGCAGCTGGGATTACAGGCACCCACCACAATGCCCAGCTATTTTTAGAGACAAGGGCTTGCTCTGGCCCAGGCTGGTCTCCAACCTGTGAGCTCAGGCGATCCACCCACCTTGGCATCCCAAGTGCTGGGATTACAGGCATTAGCCACCATGCCAAGCCAAAGGTACGTTTTTTTTACACTAGATGCAGTTGTCTTGGGGAATTCGATTTTTCTATTAAAAAATTTCATCATCAGCAATAGTTTACTGAGCACCTGCAATGTGCAAGGCAAGATTCTAAACCATGGGGATAAAAGATGTATTAGATGCACCCTCCTGACCTCCAGAGCTTTCAGTCTATTTTAGGAAGCTGAGCAACCAGATAAATGAGGGGATAAACAACAGCGTACAGTACACATGTGATACTGTAAAACTTGGTAATACCCAAAACAGGCATCCATACACATAGATTCATCTCCCTCACATCTAGTCTTTACTTACTGATGAACATATAGAAGTAAAAAGGAAAAGACATGTAATATTATTATCTTGATGCTTTTCCACCCACATGTATATTCCATATGGCTCATCTCATTTTTCAGTTTTTCTCTCTAAAATTATTCCTGCTGTACTGTGAACTTCTTGAGGACATCACCTGCTTTGTTCTTTATCTCTGGAGATTTAAAGTACCAAGTATCTTGCAGATAAGATAGTGCCACTGAATAAATGTCCCCCTTTAATTGATAAATAATGATAATGAGATTAAAAGTTTGCTACTTACAACACAAATTAAAACTACCATGAAATACAATTTGAATTAGGAAAAATACCCACACAAATATGGTTTTGCAACACATTTTGGTGGCAAAACTACAGAAAAACATAGCTGGTAGAAATGTAAAATAGTACAAGTCTTGTGGAGGGAAATTTGGTAAGATTAAATTTTATTTGCCCTTTGCCCAGAAATTCTAAGAATCTGCTCTAAAGATATATCTCTGCCAGCATAAAACCATATGTGGAAGGTTATTCCTTCCAGCAGTATTTGTAACTGACATAGTGGGTTGAACTTTGTCCCTCCCCCTAAAAAAGATATGTTTATTTTCTAATCCCCAGAAACGATGATTGGGACTTTATTTGGGGAAAGAGTCTTTGCAGATGTAATTAAGTTAAGGAGTTCCTGATAAGATCACCCTAGTTTGTCTGGACCCTAAATCCAGTAGCAAGTGCCCTTATGATCCACAGAAGAGGTGAAAACATGGGAACAAAGGACAAGGTCATGGGAGACAGAGCCTCCCCTGGAGCATTCCAGAGGGAGCCTGACCCTGCTGACACCTTGATTTCAGACTTGATTAAGAGTCCAGAACTGGCTTGGCGCCTGTGGCTCAATGGGCTAAGGCGCCAGCCACGTACACCTGAGCTGGCGGGTTCAAATCCAGCCTGGGCCTGCCAAACAATAATGACGACTGCAACCAAAAAAAAAATAGCCAGTGTTGTGGCGGGCGCCTGTAGTCCCAGCTGCTTGGGAGGCAGAGGCAGGAGACTAGCTTGAGCCCAGGAATTGGAGGTTGCTGTGAGCTGTGACACCACAGCACTCTACCCAAGGGTGACAGCTTGAGGCTCTGTCTCAAAAAAAAAAAAAAAAAGAGTCCAGAACTGTGAGAAAAAAGAAACTTCTGTTATTTTAAGCTTCGCAGTTTGTGGTAATTTCTTGCCACCACACTAGAAAACAAGTGCTGCTGGATCCTGGAGAGAACCCTGGGAGCATATAACAGTGTGTGACGGCCGTGGAACACATGTAGGCACACTTCTGAAAGGGGCTGATTGAGTCCACACAATGTAGTGCCATGGAGTACTATACAGCAGTAAAAAAAATTCTTATGGAAGATTTTTTTCAAAAGGAACACTGAAAAGATAAATCAAAAATTAATATTAATGCCTACCTAAGTGGAGTGGAGGATAGGTTGAAATGAGATAAAACAGTCCTCTCCAAGTACGCCTTCTTATATTGTTTTCTCATTTAAACCATTTATATTTTATGTATTCAAAAATTAAAATAGAGCTGGAAAATATTCTTCTTAGTAAAGTATCTCAGGAATGGAAAAAAATATATATCCAATGTACTCAGTACTACTGTGAAACCGATTTATAATCACTCACACTTCATATGAAAAATGAATCACAACTATAGCCTTGGATGAAGGAGGGAAGGGGAGGGGGAGGGGATAGAAGGGGGTATGTCTATAGGGAGGGTTAGTAGAGGGACCACATCTATGGAGCATATTGCAAGTACAAGTTGGATCTATCAGGTGTAGAACACAAATGTCTTTTTGTTTGTTTGTTTTGTTTGTTTTGTTTTTGTTTTTGGCTGGGGCTGGATTTGAACCTGCCACCTCCGGCATATGGGGCTGGTGCCCTACTCCTTTGAGCCACAGGCGGCACCCATAACACAAATGTCGTAACGCTGTAATTGGGTAAATGAGGTGAAGGCTATGTTGAATAGTAGGATGTAAGCACTCCAATTTGTACAAATAATCAACACATTGAATCCCATAATGGCATAAATGTATTCATGATCCATGTACAAATGACTTAATAAAAAAAATAAATTTAAAAAAATAGAATGAATCAAAAATAAACAGAAACAAATGGCCCAACAATATGTGTAATTGGTAACATAGCTCTATATAGAGAAAATAATTGCTTCAAGTGACTTTTGAAAACAGTATTCTCATTGTACCTCCTTATTGTAAGGGCAAAAAGATCTGCAAAGAAACACTAATTATTGTTAGGAACCAACATTTTCGGCGTATGATAAAAGAGATCCCTAAACACCGAATTAAAAAAAAAATCAAGTAAAACTCTGTAATATTAAAGTTTACTCCAAATGTCAATTTGAATCATAATTTAAAACCACATACATGGGTGAAAATTCATCCTTTTTCATATAGATATGTAGTTGTCTGGCAATATTTATACAAAGACTTTTCCATCCTGCATCGAATTAACTTGAGGCCTTGGTCAACTGTCAATCAATCCCACCTTTATGTCTACTTTCTGAACTGCCTGTTCTGCTTCTTTGATCCAGTTTTTTAACCTTAAGTCATCACCCTCCATCTTAACTACTGAAAATTTATTTTAAGTCTTGATTTCAAGTAATGTATATTCTCCTTGTTCAAGATTCTTTGGGCAATCTGGGTCCTTTCCAGTTCCGTATAAATTTTAGAATCAAATTGTCTGTTTCTTTTTTTTGAGACAGAGCCTCAAGCTGTCACCCTGGATACAGTGCCGTGGCATCACAGCTCACAGCAACCTCCAATTCCTGGTCTCAAGCGAGTCTCCTGCCTCCGCCTCCCAAGTAGCTGGGACTACAGGCGGCCGCCACAACGCCCGGCCATTTTTTGGTTGCAGCCATCGTTGTTGTTTGGCGGGTCCGGGCTGGATTCGAACCCTCGAGCTCAGGTGTACGTGGCTGGCGCCTTAGCCCGCTGAGCCACAGGTGCCGAGCCGTCTGTTTCTTTTTTTAGAGAATCCTTTTGTGTATCCTTGTTCCTCTGATCTCTGAAGGTGACTAGAAGCAATGATCCCCACAGGAGTAATGAGATCATGGTTTCCAAATATCATTCTGTCCATTCAAAGTAATCAAGATTATTTAGGAAAATGTCTAATTCCACTCTGGGGGCAAAGAAAATATAGAGCAAACATAAGACGGTACCCGAAGATCAGTGAAAAAGACTCAAAATGCAGGAGCCTGTGGCCAATCTGGGATAATTTGATCATAAAAGAGAATAACGATGATTGCACCACTTTGAATAAATAAAAATTCAGAAATCCATAGCGATATTCAACAGAAATGTATTTCAATGTGCTAGGTAGGTATTTCAAGCACCTTTAATAATTTCAGGCTGAAAGGATGTGACTAAAACCTTTTCCCAACAGCAAATGGGAAACTCCATCTGAACGGCTGTGTGTTTTAAGATCCTAACCAGGGAAGAGCATCATTTTTTTCCTGATGACACCAAATTGATTTTTTTTTTTTTTTTTGGTGGAGACTGAGTCTTACTCTATCACCCTCAGTAGAGTGCCGTGGCGTCACAGCTCACAGCAACCTCCTACTCCTGGGCTTAGGCGATTCTCTTGCCTCAGCCTCCTGAGTAGCTGGGACTACAGGTGCCCGCCACGAGACACCAAATTGATTTGATTGCTCCAAGAGACAATGACCGTGGCAAGATAAGCAAAGTGAGATGACAGACCAACACACCCCAAAATAAATAGAAACTCACCAATTCTTGATGTTGTCTGGAGTAGAACTGTAGATTTTTTGTGTATTGTGTATATAAATTGAAACCAACAAGAAGTCATTGAACAACTACTATGGCTTAATTATGATGATTATAGTTTTGAATTTTCCCAATCCTTTTTATTGTACTAAAATTGGTCTTTCAAGGGCCTATGTGACAATTGCAACTCAAATAATCACTGATGTTAAATGTTTATCAAACAACGCTATTATTCATTGTTGCCAGCCTGTGCCCATCACAGGGCAGTGTCAGCATTCAATCAATAGTTGTTCATTGAATGAATTCATTCATTTAAGCTCAGCGCCTGTAGCTCGGCGGCTAGGGCGCCAGCCATATACACTGGAGCTGGTGGGTTCAAACTCAACCCAGGCCTGCCAAACAACAATGAGAACTACAACCAAAAAATTAGCCGGGTATTGTCAGATACCTGTAGTCCCAGCTACTCAGGAGGCTGAGGCAAGAGAATTGCTTAAGCCCAAGAGTTTGAGGTTTCTGTGAGCTGTGATACCACAGCACTCTACCCAGGGCAACAAAGTGAGACTCTGTCTCAAAAAAAGAAAATAATAATAATAATAATTCATTCATTTATTTGTTCATTAATATCTTAGCATAATTGGGAAATGTATTTAGTACAATGTTTTAAATTTAACTAAAGAATTATTCACCCAAATTTTAAAATTTTATCCTTCTTTTCTTAGACTTTTTCTAAAATATGCATTAGGCTTCCTGTCTTTTAAAACTGATTATTCGGCTCGGCGCCTGTGGCTCAGCCGGCTAAGGCGCCAGCCACGTACACCTGAGCTGGCGGGTTCGAATCCAGCCCCGGCCCGCCAAACAACAATGACAGTTGCAACCAAAAAATGGCCGGGCGTTGTGGCGGGCGCCTATAGTCCCAGCTACTTGGGAGGCGAAGGAAGAGACTCGCTTGGGCCCAGGAATTGGAGGTTGCTGTGAGCTGTGATGCCACGGCACTCTATCCAGGGTGACAGCTTGAAGCTCTGTCTCAAAAAATAAAATAAAATAAAATAAAACTGATTATTCATCATTGTTAGAACCATAAATTGTCCTCCCCCACTTCCCTTTTCTTTTTTTTTTTTTTTATTAAAATATAGCTGCGTACATTAGTGCAATCAAGGGGTACAATGTGCTGCTTTCATATACAATCTGAAATGTTTTCATCAAACTGTTTGACATACCCTTCATGGCATTTTCTTAGTTATTGTATGAAGACTTTTGTGTTCTGCATTTAGTAACTTTCGCCTGTACCCTTCTAAGATGCACCATAGGTGTGGCCCCACCAATTACCCTCCCTCCACCTCATCCTCCCCCCTCCTCTCCCTTCCCATATTCTTGTGCTATAGTTGGGTTATAGCCTTTATATGAAACCTTTAAATTAGTTTCATAGTAGGGCTGAGTACATTGGATACTTTTTCTTCCATTCTTGATATACTTTGCTAAGAAGAGTATGTTCCATCTCCATCCATGTAAACACAAAAGAGGTAAAGTCTACATCTTTCTTTAAGGCTGCATAATATTCCATGGTGTACATGTACCACAATTTATTAATCCATTCATGGGTCGATGGGCACTTGGACTTCTTCCATGACTAGCAATTATGAATTGGGCTGCATTCCCTTTTCTTAAATAGTTGTTGCTACTTGCCTCTTAGGCCTTTCTAATGTCAATCACTTCTCGTCCCCAAACTCAATCATTGCTGTTAGTGACAATTCGTTTGCCTCTTTAACTTCAGTGGTTGTAATCATTCTAGACACTTAGGCCTGCCAACACTGTAGTTTCCAGAAAACTTAAAAGTTACTATATTTTATTTCTGACTTTTTATTCATCACCATTTTTTTAGTTTGGGCGGATTTACTTTTTCAGACTGACTAAAATATCTGCGCCTGCATGTTAATCCTAACTATCACAAAGATTATACAAATCCTGACGTGTGAGAACATTCCCATTTTTAGCCACAATTTTCTGTGAGATCACCTCTTTGTGCCTGTCCTCAGGAGTAAGATTTGTCAGGGCGTCAGGCACTCGCTGCCTCCTCCTTTCAATGCCATTGCCAGAAAAAGCACACCCCTGGCAGACCCGCGTGATAGGGAGTCTGCTTTTACTGATGGTAGAACCCTTTGCATTCTTATTTTCTATAAAATAATAACAAAAAATGCAGTTTAATAAATTGAGGATTTTGTTTGTCTGATATTCCACCATGAAATTTCAGCTTACCATCTCTTCAATATCCGTATTGTGCTCCTAAGAATCTACACCACCTAAAATTCCTAAGAAAGGATTACAACCCACTGTAAGAATGAAGTGCTTAAGAAACCAAAAAAAACCCCAGTGTCTCTGTTTTCCAGATGATATATAACTGTATGCGCTGAAATAGATATTATTTTCTCCTCCAAAAATATTTCCTATTAGTTCCTTTTCCTTCCAAATATCTGTCAAGCAAGGAGATTTAATGCTTAACTTTAAACTTGACTATAAATCATTTTATATGAGAATTTCACTTAAGGGTGGACTTTAAAAAGTTTTTGAGGCTCGGCGCCTGTGGCTCAACGGGCTAAGGCGCCAGCCACGTACACCTGATCTAGCGGGTTCGAATCCAGCCCGGGCCCGCCAAACAACAATGACGGCTGCAACCAAAAAATGGCCGGGCATTGTGGCAGGCGCCTGTAGTCCCAGCTACTTGGGAGGCAGAGGCTGGAGATTCGCTTGAGCCCAGGAATTGGAGGTTGCTGTGAGCTGTGATGCCACGGCACTCTATCCAGGGTGACAGCTTGAGGCTCTGTCTCAAAAAAAAAAAAAGTTTTTGAAAATGTGCTGGCCATTTTGATTTGTCTGATGGATGCCTGATAACAGAGTAATGCCTGAAGGGAGAGCAACCCAATCATTTTTCTAAATTTATTCAAACAGATGTATTCACAGTTGTAGATTTCAACCACAGTGTCATCTGCTTTGGATATATTTTCTTTTTTTTATCATCCAAACAGAATTAAAATATCAGCATTGACTCATGGTTGTATATCAATGGTAGAAAACTATAAGCCCAAAGGTAAAAACCATGAGAACTTTTATAAGTAAAAAAGCCTATCTTTGAATGATAATGTTGGAAAAATCAGGAATCAGGGAAACTGTCAGAATACTAAATAAAACTTGAATAGAAGATGATACTCAAGATTGAGAGAGAGATGAAGTTACATGAGGTAAGAAGCCTGTGCAGGTTTATTCAATACCTACACTGTCCCCAGTAGAGTAGTTGCCATCTTTATGTTTAATATTAGACCAGATTTACTCCTTAATTTAAAATTGGGTGCTAGACTTTCTAAAAATGAATTTAGATTATGGAACATCAACAAAAACTATTCATTCAAAAGGAAGAAGTTCATCACACAGTTTGTATGACTTGGTAATTCCTGTAATTTTCTAGAAAAAAAATTGAATCTCAAAGTGACTTTTGGAAACATAGAATAAGAATACATGTTCTTTTACTAATCTTCTTATAAATATATGCCTTAAACTAAGACTATTTTTACTTGATGTTTCACACAAGATCCTTAGCGGTAAGCAACAGAAATTGGCTATTTAAGCAAAAAACAATTCACTGGAAGAATGTCAGGTTCACAGAGTCAATGGCAGGTTGGAGAACCAATATTAGAAAATTAGAAACTGAGAGGGCGGTGCCTGTGGCTCAGTGGGTAGGGCGCTGGCCCCATGTACCGAGGGTGGCGGGTTCACACTCGGCCCTGGCCGAACTGCAACAACAAAAAAAATAGGCCGGCGTTGTGGCGGGTGACTGTGGTCCCAGCTCCTCAGGAGGCTGAGGCAAGAGAATCACCTAAGCCCAGGAGTTGAAGGTTGCTGTGAGCAGTGTGACACCATGGCACTCTACCAAGGGCGGTAAGTGAGACTCTGTCTCTACAAAAAAAAAAAAAAAGGAAAGAAAAGAAAATTAGAAACTGAGGAAGCTCTGGGAAGGCCTGGACAGGTCACAGAACAGGAGTACACGGTTATCACACTACAGCTTCCGTGACAACCTAGGACCCCTAATTACCCCTCACAGCCACAACTTCAGTCTCAGGAGAGAATGTCCAGTTGGCAAAGCCTTGGCCAGATGCCCAGTGTATGTGTCTGCCCCGAGGCTGCTCTGGGACAGACGATGTGAAGTGCCACCACCCTTTGTAACAAGAGGTGTATACTACCTCCTAGCAAGACTACACAAGACAGGGCATCCTCCAAGAGAACAATGGAGAGCTTTGTTGGAGGAAGGTCTTTTAGATGCCCAATAGCTAAAATAACAACAAAAAATCGATACATCTTTCACAAAGCAATAAAGAGAAGAGAATCATCATTATTTATCATTCACCTGACATAAATTAAAGCCTGCCCTGCAATGTGTCCACTTATAAAACTGATTTGTAATTAAGATCTTGCACTTTCATAAGATGACTGCAAGACACGTGAGGTTTGCTGCTTTTAGTTAACCTTGAAGGAAGAGTGACCTTTGGAAGTTTTTTCCACATTTTAGGTGGGAACACCTTGATGTTCCATATACATAGGAATTATGTGAATTATTCATTATTTCATATGTGAATTATGAAAATATTAAAGTCATCATAGAGAATAATTAGAAAAAAACTGAATCAATTTTTTTTCTGTTTTACCAAAATGTAAGACTTCATTGCCACAGAAAGCATCACAAAGACATTCCCTTGATATCTTTGAAACACAAAATCCTTTCTCTTTATGATATTATCCTTCTTTATCTTGTCCTATTTTTCTTCTTTTCTCTGAAATGCCCCTGTATAAGCCACAAATAATTATCACTTTTTTTTTGAGCCTCAAGCTGTCACCCTGGACAGAGTGCTGTGGCATCACAGCTCACAGCAACCTCCAACTCCTGGGCTCAAGCGAGTCTCTTGCCTCTGCCTCCCAAGTAGCTGGGACTACAGGCGCCCGCCACAATGCCCGACCATTTTTTGGTTGCAGCCGTCATTGTTGTTTGGCGGCCCGGGCTGGATTCGAACCTGCCAGCTCAG
>CAUYRH010173439.1:0-12000 GCA_963574655.1 Perodicticus potto
TTTTTTTGGGTTTTTTTTTGAGACAGAGCTTCAAGCTGACACCCTGGATAGGGTGCTGTGGCATCACAGCTCACAGCAACCTCCAATTCCTGGGCTCAAGCGAGTCTCCTGCCTCCGCCTCCCAAGTAGCTGGGACTACAGATGCCTGCCACAATGCCTGGCCATTTTTTGGTTGCAGCCATCATTGTTGTTTGGCGGGCCTGGGCTGGATTCGAACCCGCCAGCTTAGGTATATGTGGCTGGCGCCTTAGCTCGTTGAGCCACAGGCGCCAAGCCCTTTACTTTGTTTTCTGACAGACTTAAAAAGTGTGTATTCATCCCTAATCCTTGACAACTTTGTCTTTCAAGGAATGCTAATTAGAACTTGTTGCATTTAGTGAATGAACCCTGTGGGACAAAGTCTTCCCCTTTTAACAGAAAAATGAGTGTATAACTCAAGAGTGGGGCCTGCCCAGATCTTAATGATTTCATTTGTAAAATATGGTTAATAACTATAATTTCAGTGTGAGATACTATGCCTCATGTAATTTTAAAATATCTTTTTTACAATAAACATGTTATATGGGTTCTTCTAATCCTCATTTTACAGAAAGAAAAGGTTAATAAAACCACTAATGTCACATACCTAACAGGTAGCAAAGCCAAAATTCATACTCTTCTCTTCCTTACTCCAGAACATTGGCATCTTTATCCCTCACAACCATTTTCCAACATAGAAGAAGAAAAAGATCTCCACCGCCCCCCCCAACTTATAAGTATAATACAACTTAATTTTCTGGCAATAGGGCACACTGGATAACCTGAAAATGAATCACCACAAAATATCAAGTAAGTGCCTTTTGATTCAGTTCTTCCACAGATAACAATAAATTCTGACCAAAATATTATCAAAAGCAAGCACCATAAGACCCTAGAGAATGAACAAAGCAAGCAATATTAAGAGGGGAGTATAGGCTCGGTGCCTGTGGCTCAACGGGCTAAGGCGCCAGCCATGTACACCTGAGCTGGCAGGTTCGAATCCAGCCCGGGCCCGCCAAACAACAATGACGGCTGCAACCAAAAAAATGGCCGGGCGTTGTGGCGGGCACCTGTGGTCCCAGCTACTTGGGAGGCAGAGACAGGAGACTCGCTTAAGCCCAGGAACTGGAGGTTGCTGTGAGCTGTGGTGCCACGACACTCTACCCAGGGTGACAGCTTGAGGCTCTGTCTCAAAAAAAAAAAAAGAGGGGAGTATACATTTTAAAAAGAATGGTATGGAGTGAGTTGTCCTTTTTCATTTGGTTATGGCTTTTGATCCGAGGAGAGATCTGTGTCTTGTGGGTTTACTAAAAGTCAGAGAAAATTTGGAGTCTCAATGACTTGAACCAGACAAGATAGCAACTACAGCCATGGGAAAATGAGTTAGGGAAGAGCTGTGGGAGGGAGAAGCCCAAACCTAGTGTCTGAACTCTGCCCAAATCTTTGCTTGACCCCTGAAGGGACTAAGGCTGAAGTTTAAAAAACTAAACTGAGATCTGAGCTGGCACTCGCTAAAGAAGGTCAGTAAGGTAAATAACTTGCTAAACAAAATAGTACTCTTTAAAGATATAAAACAGAATCTGGAGTTTCTACAAGTTATGTACAGAATACATGCAAAATTCTCCATATATGAAGCAGAACATGACCCATTCTCAAAGAAAAACACCATCAGAATCACTTTAAATTAAATACTTAGGTATAAATGTGATAAAACATATATAGGACCTATATGCCTAAAATTTACAAAATGCTCATGAAAAATCAAAGAAGAGCTAAGTAAGAGAGAAATACCATATTCATGGATTGGAAGACAATATCTTAGTAAAGATGCTAATTTAAATTGATCTATAAATTTAATGCAATTCATATCAAAAATCCCAGTAAGGGTTTTTTGTAGACATAAACAAGCTTACTGAAAAAGTTACAGGCAATCAAAAAAAAGTAAAGTCTCCTAAAATAATTAATACAATACTGAAAAAGAGGAATGAAGTGGAAGGAATCACTGCCTGAAATTAGGGCTTATTTTATACAGCTTAAGTAATCAAGACAGGGTAGTACGGCAGAGGAAAAGACACACAGACCCATGCAGCTGTCTAGGAGGACCCATAAATAGACCCACACAAGTAAATATGCCCAACTGAATTTTGATAAAGATACAAAAGCAACTCAATGAAAGAAAAAGAGTTCTTTAAACAAATGATGCTAGAGCAGCTAAAAGTATTTAGGGAAAAAAACCCTCTTTGTCCTAAACCTCACACTATATAAAACAATGGTCAAAATGCACCAAAGGCATAAAACTATAAGACTTACAGGAGATTTAAAAAAAAAAAAAATTCAAGATCTAGTGTTATGTAAAGACTTGACACTAAAAGCCCAATCTATAAAAGGAAACACTGTTAAATGTGACCTCATCAAAATGTAAAACTTGGCCTAGCACAGTGGCTCGCACCTGTAATCTCAGCACTTTGGAAGGCTGGGGTGGGAGGACTGTTTGAATCTAGGAGTTCAAGACCAGTCAGGGCAACATAAGGAGAACTCATCTCTTTTTTTTGTTTGTTTGTTTTTTTAAAGAGAGTCTCACTATGTTGCTTTTGGTAGAGTGCTGTGGTGTCATAGCTCATAGCAACCTCAAACTCCTGGACTCAAGTGATTCTCTCATCTCAGCCTCCCCTGTAGCTGGGACTACAGGTGCCCACTAAAATGCCCAGCTATTTTTAGAGACAGGGGTCTTAGGCTGGTCTCGAACTCCTGAGCTCAAGCAATTGGCCCATGTTGGCATCCCAAAGTGCTGGGATTACAAGCGTGAGCCACTGTGCCCGGCCTGGAGCCCTCATCTCTTAAAACAAACAAACAAAAAACCCCTTAAAAAAACAGGTGCAGTGGCCCTTATGCTCATACCTGTAATCCTAGCACTCTGGGAGGCAAAGGCAGGTGTATTGCCTGAGCTCAGGAGTTCAAGACCACCCTGAAAAAGAGCAAGACACCCTCTCTACTTAAAAAAAAAAGAAAAGAAAAACTAGCTGGGCATCATGGTAGGTCGCTTGTACTTGAGAGGCAGAGAGAGGAGGATCACTTGAGCCCAAAGTTGAGGTTGGAGTGAACTATGATGACGCCACAGCACTCAACCCTGGGCAACAGAGTGAGACTGTTTCAAAAGAAAGGTCAATAAAGAGCAAATAAGCACAGCAAAAGATGGTCAATTTCATTAGCCATTAAGGAAGTGAAAATTAAAACCACTAAAACAGCTAAAATAAAAAGTAACGGGCTAAGGTGCCAGCCACATACCCCTGAGCTGGTGGGTTCGAATCCAGCCCGGGCCTGCCAAACAACAATGACGGCTGCAACCAAAAAATGGCCGGGCGTTGTGGCGGGCACCTGTAATCCCAGCTACTTGGGAGGGGGAGGCAGGAGACTCGCTTGAGCCCAGGAGTTGGAGGTTGCAGTGAGCTGTGATGCCACGGCATTCTATCCAGGGTGACAGCTTGAGGATCTGTCTCAAAAAAAAAAACCAAAAGCTAAAAGTAGTGACAATAAATGTTGATGAGGATACAGAGAAACTAAATCATTCGTACATTGCTAGTGGGAAAAATGATGTGGCCACTCTAAAACACATTCTTGGGCATTTATCACAGTGAAATGTAAACTTAAATTCAAACAAAAAATCTGTACACAGATGTTCACAGCAGCTTTATTCATAATAGCGCAAAACTAGAAACAACACATACCCTTCAACAGATTAATGTCCTTCAACAGGTGGCCCAATGACCTGCAGTACAACTCTAACATGGAATACTAATACTACTCAGCAATAAAAAGAAACACATGGAAATAAAAAATAAAAAATAAAATTCTATGGATAGAAGCAACAACCTTGATGACTCTCGCAAAAGAAATTTTGCTGAGTGAAAGAAAGCCAATTCCAAAGGTTACACATTGTATTGATTCCACCTATGCAACATTTCTGAAATGCCACAACTATATAAATGGATAACAGATCAGTGGCTACCAGGGGTGATAGGTGGGAAATGGCTATGGGTCAAGAAAGGGCAACATGGAGCCAGGTATGGTGCCACACTGGGTGGGAGGATCACTTGAGCCCAGGAGTTTGAGGCTGTAGTGTGCTACAGCTGCTCCTGTGAAAGCTACTGCATTCCAGCCTGGGCAACCATAGCAAGACATCCATCTTATAAAAAACAAGGGCCACATGCAGGATCTTTGTGGTGACAGACGGCTCTCTTTCTCCATTGTGGTGTAGATACACAAACCTAAGTGAGATAAAACTGCATAGAACTAAATGTACACACACAAACAGTACAGGTAAAATTGGGGAAATCTGAATAAGCTTGGTGGACTATATCAATGACCATATCCTGGTTGTGATATTATACTATAGTTCCACAAGATGTTAATATTGGGGGAACTGGGTAAAGTGTAAAGTGTGTATGGGATCTTTCTGTATTGTAATTCTTATAAATTCATATAAAACTATAATCTCAAAATTAAAAAATAATAGGCAATGATTTTAAAACAGCTGTTATAACCATGCACAGTGATATAAAGGAAAATAGGCTTGAAATGAGTGAAATGAAGACCCTCAGCTGAAAATGAGACAGAAAAGACCCAAAGAGTAATTTGGGGTTAGACATAAAAAATATCTAACCCCCTAAATCTCACAGGCTTCAGAGCAGAATGAAGATAACAGAGGGAAAATATCAGTGAAGTTGGAGGTGGATAAATAAATAGTAATCAGCCATCAAAGAACCCAAAGGAAACAAAAAAAGGACTGCAGAAAAGTGAACACAGCCTTAGGGACCTGTGATACTATATCAAAAGGTCTAAAATGGCCAGGTGTGGTGGCTCACACCTGTAATCCCAGCACTCTGAGAGGTTGAGCCAGGCAGATCTCCTGAACTCACTAGTTCGAGACCAGCCTGAGCAAGAGAGAAACCCTGTCTCTAAAAATAGCCAGGTGTTATAGCGGCTCCACTCAGGAGGCTGAGGCAAGAGAACTGCTTGAACCCAGGAGTCTGAGGTTGCTATGAGCTATGATGCCTGAATTCCCTAAGACTGTAGTCCTCAACCTTCCTAATGCCACAGTCCTTTAATACAGGTCCTGTGGGTCACGACCCACAGGTTGAGAACCGCTGCCCTAAGAGGAAAAAACAGAAAAAAACAGGGCAGTACCTGTGGCTCAGTGAGTAGGGTCTGACCCCACCTACCAAGGATGGTGGATAAAAACCCAGCCCCGGCCAAACTGCAACAAAAAATAGCCAGGCATTGTGGCAGGCACATGCAGTCCCAGCTACTCAGGAGGCTGAGGCAAGAGAATCGCCTATGCCCAGGAGTCGGAGGTTGCTATGAGCTGTGTGACTCCAGGGCATTCTACCGAGGGCCATAAAGTGAGACTCTGTCTCTACAAAAAAAAAAAAAAAATAGCCAGGCATTGTGGTGGGCGCCTGTAGTCCCAGCTCTCAGGAGGCTGAGGCAAGAGAATCGCCTAAGCCCAAGAGCTGGAGGTTGCTGTGAGCTGTGACACCATAGCACTCTACCCAGGGCGACAAACTGAGACTGTCTCTAAAAAAAAATTTGAAGAAATAATGGCCAAAATTTCCCAAACCAGGTGAAAGGCATAAGTTGGCTGATTGAAGAAGCTTTGCAGACACCAAGCAGGATTAATACAAAGAAAACCACGCTGGAAATATCAAACGGTTGACAACCAAAGATGAAGAAGGAGTCCTGAGAAAGCTAGGAAAAAAAGTGCGACAATGCAGACACAAGAACAACTCAAATTATCACTGACTTCCCAACAGAAACAATGGAGGTCAGCAAGATGGTGAAATCTTTAAAGTAATGAAAGGAAAAAAGAAAATCTATCAGTCCCCAATTCTATATCCTGCAAAAAAACCCCTTCAAGAATGAAGGTGGAACAGACATTTTCTTTTTTTAAAAATTCTTTCTTTCTTTGTTTTTAAGAGAGAGTCTCACTTTGTTACCCTTGGTACAGTGCGGTGGCATCACAGCTCTCAGCAACCTCCAGCTCTTGGGCTTAGGTGATTCTCTTGCCTCAGCCTTCCGAGTAGCTGGGACTACAGGCACCACCACAACGCCCGGCTATTTTTTTTGTTGCAGTTTGGCCGGGGCCGGGTTCGAACCTGCACCCTCAGTATATGGGGCTTGCGCCCTAACCACTGAGCCACAGAACTAGAATTGGTCCTCATCAGACCTGAAGGAAAATGACACCAGCTGAAAACTCAGACCTTCAGGAAGAAATAATACTCAAAATGGTACATGTGAGAATAATTATAAAATACTATTTTTTTCTTCTTTCTAAAATACTATTTTTTAATTTCCTCAAAATATAAAGGACTATTTAGAGCAAAATCTATTCAAAGTAAAATACTGTACTGGGGCAACTGTAGCATAAGCAGAGGTCAGCAAACTTTCTATAAAGGCCTAAATAGTAACTATGTGGCTTAGTGATCTGTGTTGCAGCTTCTCAGCTCTACCATTGTAGTGCAAAAGCAGCTATAGAGATTCATAAATGAATGAATGATACAGCTGTGTTCCAATAAAACTTTATTTACAAAATAGGCAGTAGGCCCACAAGGCTATAGTTTACTTACCCCTGGTATAAAGCACAGGGGAAGCAAATGAAACTACTCAGATGCAAGAGTTCTACATTTATTTACTTTTTTTTTTTTTTTTTTTGAGACAGTCTCACTCTGTCACCCTTGGCAAAGTGCTGTGGTGTCACAGCTCACAGCAACCTCCAGCTCTTGGGCTTAAGCGATTCTCTTGCCTCAGCCTCCCAAGTAGCTGGGACTATAGGTGCCTGCCACAATGCCCGGCTTCTTTTGTTGTTGTTGTTGCAGTTGGCTGGGGCTGGGTTGGAACCTGTCACCTTCAGTATATGGGGCTGGTGCCCTACCTACTGAGCCACAGGCACTGCCTAAGAGTTCTACATTCAATGTGACGTAATACAATATTAACTCTGGAGAAACTATGAAAAGTTAAGGACATACATTATAATCTGCATACAAACATACCCTCCCCCCACAAAGTAAAAGACATTTTTGCTGTAAAAGGCCAGTGGATAGAGTGGCACTTGTAGTTCAGCAGCTTGGGCGCCAGCCACATATCAGGGCTGCCAAACAATGACAACCACAAAAAAAAAAAAAAAAAAAACCAAATGGCTGGGTTGTGGCAGGTGCCTGTAGTCCCAGCTACTTGGAAGGCTAAGGCAAGAGAATCCCTTAAGCCCAAGAGTTTGAGGTTGCTGTGAGCTGTAATGACACAGCACTCTACCAAGGGTGACAAAGTGATACTATGTCTTAAAAAAAAAATAAAATAAAAAAGGCCAGTGGATAAAATGGAATTCTAAAAGTATTGAATTAATACCAAAAGCTAAAAAAAGAAGAATAAGGACAAAAAACAGAGACAAACTGAAAACAAATGGCAAAAAAGCCCTAAATCTGATGATATCAATAATATGACAGGCTAAATACTCCAAAGGATAAAAGGCAAAACTCAACTGTATCCTGTCTTTAAGAAACCCATTTTTTTTTTTCTGCGGTTTTTGGCCGGGGCTAGGTTTGAACACACCATCTCTGGCATATGGGGCCAGCACCCTACAAGAAAGCCATTTTAAATATAGACAGAAATAGTTTAAAAATTTGTTTTTAAAAAGGAAAAAAACTTCCTCAAATCCTAAGTTGGTAACAACAACAAAAAATAATGACAAAAAGAAAAAAGTTATCATGGCAAAGAGCAAACAGAAGGCCATATTAACATCAGATAATGTATTATACTTCAAGACTGAGTAGTCTCAGAGGTACATGTCATAACAATGAAAAGAACCATACATGAAAATGACAATAATCAAAAGTGGGTAAAAAAACTACCAACACAGATTTGAAATACATAGAGTAAAAGGTGACAGATTTAAAGGGAAAAATAAACAACCCAACAATCAGTAACTGAAAAAACAAAGAAAAAACAAAACCCAACGGACACAGAAAACCTAATCAACATCATCCCATATTGACCTATTTGATATTTATAGAATACAAAATCCAACAATTGCAGAATATAAATTCTTTTACACATGGTACACTCATCAAGACAGACTAAAATTGAGGGGGGTGGAAGCAAGATGGCTGACTAGAGCCAGCTTTCCCGTCCAGAAGGAGACACAGAGGCTCCCGTCCAGAAGGAGAGTTAAAGGACAGAAGTTTATCAAGTAAGCCGATGGTTTGGAGCTGAGCCAAGAGAGAAGGTTGAAGAATGCACATCAACCCTGCTGAGGCGAGCTACAACTCTAAGGATACAAACAAAAGGTACAAAATCCATCACCAAGTGGATGGGAGATGAGAACGGCTCGCATGTATACTCCATACAAACAAGCAGAGTTCTCCACCATGAGAACGGCTCGCAGTATACTCCATACAAACAAGCAGAGTTCAAATATCCTCTCATTTTATCCCAAGGAAGAGACCCTCTAAAAACTAGACATGCTTTCCCTACTAGGGTGCCATGGCACTCTCCTGCCAGGCATAAAACTGTATAAAACTGTATATATATTCTACTTGCAATTCTGAACTCCCAGCACTCCCCTCCCTTCTCACCCCGAGGTCTGGAAGCCTGTCCCCCATGGAGCCCAGCTTCCTGGGCATTTTCTTAAGAGGTATGGACAAAGCATGGACTGTTGCTGGTCTATGCTGATTCTGCAGCATGGGAGTAAGGAAGACAGTGAACTGAGGGAACCATACAGGAGAAAGAGAGGTGGTGCCCCATGGCACAGAGCAGCAGCGGCAGCGGCAAGAACAATAGGACTCATACCCCTAGGGATATTTTGGAGAAACATTCCCTGCCTCTCTGGGCAACCAGAGGAAGCCGGGCATCTTCTCTGGTGGCAGCCACTGGCAGAACAGATATGGGACAGAAACGCAGGCCCCATGAGTAAAGGGTATGCCTGAGGCAGTACCTGCCTGGACAGAGCATGGCAGAGCCAGAGACTAGTGCACAGAGATGGCATACTCCCAGGGCGGGGCTGAGCCACAAGGACTGCTTTAGTGAGCCTAAGAAACACCCGGCCTTCAGGGGATCATAGCTAAGACAAAGACAGGCGGGCAGAGGCTGCAACTGAGAGCTGAGTGTGAGCTCTAACTGGTTGCACCTGCTTCAACACAGACTGCAGCAGAGTCAGACATGCCAGTTCCAGGCAGCGTCTTAGACCAGGGCTGAGTCGCAATTTCTGTGAACTCAAATGGAGTCTAGTTTGCAGGGGAATATAGCCGGGACAGAAACAAATTCTGTGAAATTGTTCTGTTCTGTCAGCAACATCAATTGGGGCAGGGCTAGAACTGAGTGAACTGCCCCAGCCTCCATTAAGCACCTGAGGTCGTCAGGCCTCAGCCCACCCCTGCTGGATAGTGGCAGAGAGCGGGGCAGCCTGGCTGAGGAGATATAGATCTCCCTGTGACTCAGTAGGTGCAAACCCCTGGAGCATCTGCTTATTGGAGGGAACTGGGTCACAGCCCTGTGGGGTTACAGTGACTGGGTGTGACAGAGATGCAAGGTGGGGAAGGAGGCATCAATGTTCCCAAACTAATTCATTTGCTGGTTGGGTCCTTCTGACCTCACAGAGCACCAGAGCGAGTCATACTTGAGCTGCCAGCAGAACCCTATTATCTAGTTGCCAGGGACCTTTTGAACTCTCCCACCTGAGACTGGTGCTGATTGGACCTCTTGAACTGGGCCAAAACCTGAGGACTATCCAAAGTGGGACCCTGGGTGTGTGGTTGTAGGAAGGTTTGATTTTCCTTTTCCAGTTGTTGCCCGTGGGGGGCAGAGTGACTTAATTGCTGGTATTTCTCCACAGCTGAGACTTTAACCCAGAGTAACTAGTTCACTAGGGTAGAACAGAGACCACCTGAAAAAAAGACAGAGCCACTTAGCCCCACCACACAAAGCAGGTCCCCAGTGTCTCAGGCCACAGCACTGTACGGGTCCTTTGCAAAGTCCTAGGGGAAAAGGTACAGACACTATTCCCAGCTCTTGGGGAAAGGACTGGTTAATCACTACTCCAGGAACCCCCAACCCAACTTCACCTTATCTGCTCCTCTAGTCAAACGGTGTAAAATAATCATGGGGCAGAATCAACAAAAAAACTCCAGTAACATGAATAGAATAGATCAACTCCCCCAAAGAACAACATGGTGAACACAACAGAAGATCCCATTCATAAACAAATGGCTGAGATGTCAGAAATCGAATTCAGAATTTGGATTGCAAATAAGATTAATAGAATGGAGGCAAATTTGAAATTAGAAATTCAAGGAGCATTTCAAAAGTTCTCAAGAATTCTGGCTCGGCACCTGTGGCTCAACGGGCTAAGGCGCCAGCCACATACACCTGAGCTGGCAGGTTCGAATCCAGCCCAGGCCGCCAAACAACAATGATGGGTGCAACCAAAAAAAAAAAAAAAAAGTTCTCAAGAATTCAATGACTTCAAAGACAAAATCACCAAAGATTTTGACACACTGAGACAAGAATTTGCAGCCCTCAAAGATCTGAGAAATACAGTAGAATCCCTCAGTAACAGAATGGAACAGGCAGAAGAAAGGATTTCTGACATTGAAGACAAAGCTTTTGAATGCTCCCAAACACTCAAAGAGGAAGAGAAGTGGAGAGCAAAATCGGATCATTCTCTCAGAGAGCTCTGGGATAATTAGAAGAAAACTGGGATGAGCTCTGGGGTAACTGGAAGAAAACTAATATTCGCCTTATAGGAATTTCTGAAGGCTACGAGGTGGCTTCGAAAGGCACAGATGCTCTTTTTCATGAGATAAAGGAGAACTTCCCAGACATGCCAAGAGATTCTGAAATTCAGATAGCAGACAGTTTCAGAACCCCAGTTTCAACCCGAATAAGACATCTCTCAACAGGAATAAGACATCCCCCTAACAGTTAACATTATAATTAACTTCACCAAAGTTAAAATGAAGGAGAAAATTCTGAAAGCAGCCAGACGCATACAAGAATCTCATCTTACCTTAAATGATATAGACTTAGGGTGAAGGGATGGTTACATATATTTCAGGCAAATGGAAATCAGAAAAAAGCAGGTGTTGCAATTTTATTCACAGATACAATTGGCTTTAAACCAACGAAAGTAAGGAAAGATAAGCATGGTCACTTCATATTTGTTAAGGGTAACACTCAACATGATGAGATTTCAATTATTAACATTTATGCGCCCAACCAGAATTTGCCTCAATTTATAAGAAAGACTAACAGACATGAGCAACTTCATTTCCTCCAGCACCATAATAGTTGGAGATTTTAATACTCCGTTGGCAGTGTTGGATAGACCCTCCAAAAAGAAGCTAAGCAAAGAAATTTTAGACTTAAACTTAACCATTCAACATTTGGATTTAACAGACATCTACAGAACATTTCATCCTAACAAAAGTGAATACACATTCTTCTCATCAGCCCATGGAACATACTCCCGAATTGATCACACCTTAAGTCACAAGTCTAACCTCAGTAAATTTAGAAGAATAGGAATGATTCCTTGCATCTTCTCAGACCATCATGGAATAAAAGTTGAACTCAATAACAACAGGAATCTGCATACTCATACAAAAACATGGAAACTAAATAACCTTATGCAGAATAATAGCTGGGTCATAGACGAGATTAAGAAGGAAATTACCAAATTTTTGGAACAAAATGACAATGAAGACACCAATTATCAGAACTTCTGGGATATAGCAAAGGCAGTCCTAAGAGGGAAATTTATAGTACTTCAAGCCTTCCTCAAGAGAATGGAAAGAGAGGAAGTTAACAACTTAATGGGACATCTCAAGCAACTGGAAAAAAGAAGAACATTCCAACCCCAAAACCAGCAGAAGAAAAGAAATAACCAAAATCAGAGCAGAATTAAATGAAATTGAAAACAAAAGGATTATACAACAG
>CAUYRH010173442.1:0-11430 GCA_963574655.1 Perodicticus potto
ATGTAAAGTCTCCATCTTTCTTTAAGGCTGCATAATATTCCATGGTGTACATATACCAAAGTTTATTAATCCATTCGTGGGTCGATGGGCACTTGGGCTTCTTCCATGACTTAGCAATTATGAATTGGGCTGCAATAAATAAATAAATTTTAGGGTAAGATGAGATTTTGTATGCAGCAGATATTTGGCCTGAGTTTTTGTATATGGTCATCCAACCTGTACCTCTTCAGAGAACAATTTAAGCCATTCACATTACTTGAGTTTGATAAGCCTGGTAGTATTTTGAGTGTGAAGTTTCTGAAAAGTCCAGTGGACATTTTTAATCCTTTCACCACTGTGGAAGTTGGAATTTGATCAAAAGTTTCTGGGGTGGCGCCTGTGGCTCAGCGGGTAGGGCACTGGCCCCATATACCGAAGTGGGTGGGTTCAAACCCAGCCTCGGCCAAACTGAAAAACAAAAAAATAGCCAGGTGTTGTGGTGGGTGCCAGTAGTCCCAGCTACTTGGGAGGCTGAGGCAAGAGAATCACCTAAGCCAGGGAGTTGGAGGTTGCTGTGAGCTGTGTTATGCCACAGCACTCTACTGAGGGTGATAGTGACACTCTGTCTCTACAAAAAATAAAAATAAAAAAAAAAGTTTCTGAGTGGGTTTCTGTCATTATGGAGGATGGTTCTGAGAATATCCTGTAGAGCTGGTTTAGTTATGGCAAATTTCTTCAACACGTGAATGTCATTAAAGTATTTAATTTCTCCATCATAAATGAAACTCAGTTGAGCTGGATACAAGATCATGGGTTTAAAGTTACTTTGTTTTAGGAGGTTAAAGGTCGATGAATATCCTCTTCTAGCTTGAAAAGTTTCAGCAGAGAGATCTGCAGTTATTCTAATTTTCTTCCCCTTATAGGTTATGATTTTCTTATATCTGGCTGTTTGTAGAATTTTCTCCTTCATATTAACTTTGACAAAGTTAATTACAATGTGTGTAGAAGATGCTTTATTTGCATTGAGTCGTGCTGGGGTTCTGAAACTCTGTGCTATCTGAATTTCAGGATCTCTTACTATGCTTGGGAAGTTCTCTTCCATTAAGTCTTGGAATAGAGTGTCTGTGCTTTTTGGACCATCCTCTTCTCCTTCAGGCATTCCTATAAGGTGAATGTTTGCTCTTTTGGAGTGGTTCCACAGTTCTCTTAGGGAATGATCCATTTTTGCTCTCCACTTCTCTTTCTCTTTGAGCATTTGAGAGTGTTCAAAAGCTTTGTCTTCAGTGTCAGAGATCCTTTCTTTTGCCTGCTCCATTCTGTTACTGAGGGATTCTACTATATTTCTCAGATCTTTGAGGGCTACAAATTCTTGCCTCAATGTGTCAAAATCTTTGGTGATTTTACCTTTGAATTCATTGAATTCTTGAGAGCTTTTGAATTACTCCTTGAATTTCTAATTCCAACTTTACCTCCATTCTGTTCATATTACTTGCAATCCAAATTCTGAATTCGATTTCTGACATCTCAGCCATTTGTTTATTAATGGGATCTTCTATTGTGTTTCCTTTCTCATTCCTTGGGTGAGTTGATCTATTCTGATTATTCAAGTTGCCAGTTTTTCCACTAATTCTGCCCCATGATTATTTTTTACCATTTGGCTAGAGAAGCTGGTAAGGTGAAATTGAATTGAGGGCTCCTGGAGTTGTAATTGACCAGCCCTTTACCAAAGAACCAGAACTGGTGATTGTGGATTTTATCCTAGAGTTTTACAAAGATCCCCTTTAGTACTACAGCCTGAACCTCTGGGAACCTGCTTGGTGTGGTGAGGCTAGATTGCTCTAACCTATATTCAGGTAGTCTCTATCCAATCCTAGTGAATCAGTAGCTTTGGGCTGAAATATCAGCTGTGGAGATATATAAGCAACTAAGACACCCCACCCTCCCCACAGATGACAACTGGAAAAGGAGAATCCCATATTCCCACAACCATACAAACCAGGGTACAATCTTGGTGGGTCCCCATGTGAATGGCCCAGGTCATGAGTTCCAAATCAATTATCCCAGTCAACACAAACACCGATCAGGTGGGAGAGTTCAAAAGGTCTTCAGCATCTAGGCAGTGGGGGTACACTGGCAGCTCAAGTGTAACACACTATGGTGATCTGTGGAGTCAGAAAGGCCCACCCAGCAAAATAGTCCAGGGGGTACTGGTGCCTCCTTCCCCACCTTACACCTTTATCACCCCCAGGCACTGGTAGCCCCAGTTCTCTCCAAAGAGCAAATGCACCAGGGATTTGGGCCTGCCAGAGTGAGAGGGAAGTCAATGCCTCATTGGCCAAGCAACCACACTCTGCCACCATCTGGCTTGGGGAGTTGAAGTCTGATTACCTCAGATGCTCAATGGAAACTGGGATGTGTTCCACCTGAGCTCATTCCAAACCAGAGATTATTAAAGCACAAATATCTTTTGCTATCAGAGACCATGTGTCTGCCCCAGCTGCTTTACTCCTCTGGTATCCTTGCAATGTGAAGTCTTGCTCCCTCCTGCAGTCCAGAGAATTGGGTAGGTGTCTCTCTGAAATTTGACCTCGGTGGGATCACTCTATTAATGATTCTGCCAGGTGGGGGGGGTGTCTCTGCTTGGGTTTCCATACCTCAGCAGTTCCCGAGTCCCCACCCTTTGTATGGAGACCCAAGCCTCCTCCCACTGTTGAGTTGCTCTTTCTTAGAGCCAAGCCAGACACCTTCACCCCTGTGCCTTTCTGTACTGTTACCAGATCCACATTTCCAGTGTAGTTGTGCTACCTCAGATCATGCAATGCCCAGTCTTAACAAAGAACCACGAACGTTCCAGTCTGTGCAGGTGTTGGGCTTCTAGACCACTAGGCCAGGGGGAAGGGTGGACTGGGAGTTCAAAGTGGTAGGGAAAATATTTGTTCAACCTTCATGCCAGACAAGAGAATGTCCAGGCTTAGAACAGGGACTCCCCGGAGAAGGAGCCTAAGCTTCAAGCAACTTGTTCCTCTGGGGTTGGAAAAGAGGACTTCAGTTCACCGCTCACAGTAAGCAAGCAAGCAACTCTCCTGGGGGAGGGGATGGATATGTGTCCTCTTTAGGGTGGGTTCTGTACCTGAAATTTGTTTCCTTGGAGTTTTCTCTTGCCTCAGCAGAGAAGATGTGCAATTATCAATCTCTTCTCTCAGCTTAGCTCCCACCCTTCAGCTGTGTTGGGTTCTTCCTGGCCGTTATTTCTCCCTCTGGTCAGGAGCTTCTGTTGAAAGCTGCCTTCAGTTGGCTATCATCCTCCTCTCCCCTTTGCTCTTATTTAATGTAAAAACTGGTGTTAGGGAGAATAGCCAACCTGAGGTTTTAGTAGAACACAAGGCACATAGAACCAAAATGACAAACAAACAATCAAAACAAACAAAACAAAAAAATCAATCAGCCACACAAACAGACTTACAGACAAAAAATCCAAAAACCAAAACCAAAACAAACACACACACATACAGAGAAAAGAAAATTCAAATAACCTGATATAAACACTCTCAGCAACTACAAGAGGAAGGGGAAGGCTCAGCGCTTGTAGCCCAGCAGCCAGGGCACCAGCCACACATACCAGAGCTGGTGGGTTTGAACCAAGCCCAGGGACTGCCAAACAACAATGACAACCACAACCAAAAAACAGCCAGATACTATGATGGGCACCTGCAGCTCCAGCCACCTGGGAGGCCACGGCAAGAGAACCACTCAGCCCAAGAGAGTTAGAGGTTGCTGCCAGCTACAATGCCACAGCACTTCACCAAGGGTGGCATAGTGAGATTCTGCCAAAAAAAAAAAAAAAAAAAAAAAGGAAGCAGAGAAAGAAAAAAAATAAAAAAAAAAATTTAACAAAAACACCTAAAACAATGAAAAAAGGGAAAAAAGCAAAAAGAATGAGCAAAGAGAAAAAGAAAAAAGGCAACAAAATTATATATATACATATATGTATACACACACGCAAACATACGAGTGTATTTATGCCCTAGGGATTGACTTCGGTAGGAATATATTTATGTTGCAATATACTTTCTGGACACAAGGTGGTGCCTTGAGTGGTTCCCAGGCTTATACCTGTCTCCCGGGGTTAATGTTCTTGGTGTTTGTCTACTTACCCGCTTGGTGCCTAGACCCTGCTGAACTGCTGATTCCACCAATTTCAAAAATCTTTACAGGCAGGTTTCCCAAATTCTTCCTGCAACAGTTCCCGTGAAGTGCAGGATATCCTGGGCTAGTTCTGAGAGTAGGATGACTGTCTAAGGGTGAGACTCAAATTGCTGCACCTGGCCTGTGTGGAAAGGTGCCTGTGGCGACCACCATCTCCCAAATTCCAAAACAATGGCCTCTTCCTATCCGGGATCTTTCCCACATGAGTGTCTCTCCCACCACCTAACCACAGTGGCACCACACCAGACGGCACCCTACTCTGGCTGCCCAATTTCTCTCGGGAGTCCTCACTTCACCAGTCTTTCCACACACTACCTAGTTTCCCCACAAACTGGGAACTGCAATCCTCTGTGCTGGGGCTGGTTGCCACTGCTGCTGCCCATACCTGCTGCTGCCAGGGCAAACCTTTCCTGATGGCCTCTGCCGCTCTAGATTACATTCCAGATCCTGCAATCCACCACATCACTGCACACCCCGAACTGCCACTCCGCACCAATATTCCCCACCAGGAATGATCTAGCCCACTCACTCTCACCTGTTGTTCAAGGAGAGCTGAGCTAAACATCCTTCCCATCCACCAATATACTCCGCCTCTACTTAACTTTTTCTTATGCATATGTCCTTGACTACTAGAATACAAATTCCCTAAAGGTATAGAAAATGTCTATATATTCATTAACCATTTACTCTAACATGCAGTTAATAATAGTACCCACATCTCTGAGTCATTGTGAAGATTAAACAAAAAATCACACATGAGAGACTGAGGATATAGTGATTAAACATTTAAACTCAGGGACTCAAATTTCTGGATTTGAATCTCACTCCTGTCAATAAGCTGTGAAAGCTTGAACAAATTACCTTATTATTATTATTATTATTATTTTGGCAGTTTTTGGCCGGGGCTGGGTTTGAACCCGCCACCTCTGGTATATGGTACCCTACTCCTTTGAGCTACAGGCGCCACCCTGAACAAATTACCTTTTAAAAATTACTTTTGTAGAGATGGGATCTCACTATTGCCTCCAGTGATCCTCCTCCCTCAGCCTCCCTAAGTGCTGGGCTTATAGGCATGAGCCACCATGTCTAGCTGACTGTATCTTTTTTCAAAACAGCCTTATTGAAAGATAGTTCACACTGTACAATTCACTCGTTTTAAATGTAAATTCACAGATAGGTGCAAACATTACCACAGAACATTTTCATTGCAACAAGAAATCTCTACATTGTTTAGATATCATCCTACCATCCCATCCTTTCATATCCTCTTCTCCAGCCCTAAGCAACCATTAATTAACCTTCTGTCTCTGTAGATTTTCCAATTCTAGACATTTCACACCAAATGGAATCATATAGTTAAGTGTGTGTGTGTGTGTGTGTGTGTTGTGACTGGCTTCTTTCATTTACCATAATGCTTTCAAGGCTCATTTACATTGTAGTGTGAATCAAAACTTCATGTGTTTACATGGATGAATAATATTCCATTGCATGAAGATATCACATTTTTGTGTGTGTTTGTTAGTTGATGAGCATTTAGGTTGTTTCTATCTTTCAACTACTATTATTGATGTTTTCATAAACATTTGTGTACCAGTTTTCATGTGGGTGTTTGTTTTTGTTTCTCTTGGATATGTGTAATTGGTGGGTCATAGAGTAACTCTATGTTGAGGAATTGCTAGATTGTTTTCCAAAGCACCTGCACCATTTTACATTCCCACCATAACTTCGTAAGAGTTTTAATTAGTCCACATCTTTGTTCAGACAATAATTTGTTACCTGCTTTTTTATATTAGCCATCTTAATGTGTGTTAAGTGGTATTTCATTGTGGTTATTATTTGTATTTCTGATGACTAATGATGTTGAACATTATTTTTTTTTAAAAAAAACAGAGCCTCACTGTGTCACCCTCAGTAGAATGCCATGCCATCACAGCTCACAGCAACCTCCAGTTCCTGGGATTAGGTGATTCTCTTGCCTCAGCCTCCCTAGTATCTGGGATTACAGGTACCCACCACAACACCCGGCTATTTTTTTGTTGCAGTTTTGCCAGGGCCAGGTTTGAACCCACCACCATTGGTATATGGGGCCAGGGCTCTACTCACTGAGCCACAGGCGCCACCTGATGTTGAACATTTCTTCATGTGCTTTTCTTTGCCATTTGTGTATCTTCTTGGAAGAGATGCTTAAATTTGTTCATGACCTTTCCCATTTTTAATTGGGTTATTTGTCTTTTTATTATTGAATGGTAAGTGTTCTTCAGATTTTTGAGAGATAAGTTCCTTATCAGACACCTGATTTACAAATAGTTTCTTCTATTTGGAGGTTTTTTTCATGTTTCTTACGGTGCTCTTTGAAGAACAAAATATTTAAATGTGATAAAGTCCAATTTAACTATTTTTTGTTGTTTTTCCATACTTTTGGCATCATACATTACTTAATCTTGGAATGTCTTGATTTCCTTATCTATGAAATTGTGGTGATGAGTGTTGATTAGGGATATCTGATAGGGTTGTTTGAATTAAATTACTACAAATAAGATAAATAATATTTGATACATAGTAAGCACTCAAGAAACATTTTCTATCACTCTTAATATTGTTAGTATTATTATTTAAAACACTTAAAATAATGCCTCACACATTGTAGGGATTTAGTAATGTTAATTCTTATTATGTAAGAATAATAAGATAGTTAAAAAGTGCATTGAGAAGAAAACAAAAGTAAATATTTGAAGAGGAAAGATTTTTAGGAATTCTAAGTACTCATTTCATTTAAAAATGATTAAAAGAAGACCAAAATGCTAAATATTTAATCTAAAGTTGTTTATATTAAAAAAATCAAACTAGGACAATGATGAATGGTTTTAAATTTTCCTTTAATATGGTGCCTTTTAGTTTGTCTTTATTTCTAACTTGAATGATCACCAGTGATAATTTGAATTTTATGATAATAGAGGAAATTGGTAAGTCACTTGTGAAATATTATGGCAATAATGGTTTTGTACTACAGATAAATCTTTTATCTTCTCCAAAGTAATATGATGTGTCAATAAATGTAAAGTAAAAATCACATACATATGTGTTTAGCCAACAACCTTTAGGGAGCTTGTTATGCATAATGATAAAGCACTTTTAATAATTTCCACCATACACAAAGAAGTTTGGAAAAACATATAAAAATTCATTGCTGTTTTTATTCAGTTTGACTTCTAAGCATATGTGCTATGCAGATAAACTTCTAGTTTAGTGAAAATATAATTGTGTCAATATGAAAGAATGTTCAAAATGAGGAGAAATGTGCATGTAAATTATATATACCTAGGAGATAAAGATGGAAATAGAAGATCTATAGCTAAAAGGAATTTGGGACTCTCATTAGAGGGAGAAAAGTTAATTTATGTTCATAATAACTTTCCTTTTGTCTACCTTAAAGCTTACTTGCCTATCATAGATAACCTTGTTTATCACCTCCATTACTGGCTGCCTATGATTGTGTTTCTGAATTTTATAACTATGTGAAAATTTCCCACTTGCTCTGTCTGTGTGAGTATTTCTCAAATTGAAGTCATCAGAATGTTCTTGAAGGGTCTTCCTGAGCTAAGGAGTGATCGTTTTTTTCTAATAATAATGTAAACTAGGGCTTTGGTGTCAAGTGCAGATGAATTAGTGGATTTATCTTTGTGAAAAGAGAGATAGGTCTGTTTGCTACAGGTTGTGACAGTACCGACTTGACTGTGAAATGGTTATGGCTCTTCTCACTCCCATGGAAATCTCATTAAAAAAGCATTTGATCAAGGTTCTATTGAAAAGGTGGTGTCTCTATTCTTGGCTACAAGAATTCTTGGTTGTCAGTAGGGAATTTGAAGAAGTTATGTATTTTCTGACCTCGTCTGTTCTTCAAGCGAGAGGACCTGAGGGGGAAATTAGCTTTTTTTACCTTGGTTGATGGGATATTTGTTAGCTTTTTATTTGCTTTAATTATTTTATAAACTCAAAGGGCCTTGATTAGTTCTTTGTGTTCCTCTCTATCATAGCAAAATTAATGTTACCATATTGGAATTAATTTTGCTATTCATTTACTTTATCATTTGCTATACTTTACTTTTTTATCTATGCAATCATTTATAGAAAGGTTTTACAACTTTTTAACTTTCATGCTTTTATGAATGGGGAAGCAGAAGTGCCAGCACAGAGATAGAGCTTTAAATGAGATCTCCTTTCCTATGATTCTCTCTACGGAAGTTCTTTTATAATGCTAAAATACATCTTCTATGCTGCTTTGAGGTGGACCTCAGGAAAGTTTCTGATCCTATGTTTAAAGTCACATGTCTTAAAAAATTTGTGAAGTTTTGGGATAAAATATTTCAGTAAATTAAACCCCAAAACAACCCAGAAATATTGCTCAAATATTATTCAATCTTTTTCATAAAAATGTGTGAAAATTCATTAATAAATAATCAGTATCATTTATTTACTAATCAAAGGTACGGAAACAAGTAATCTCTGCCATCAAGGGGATTTTTCTCTAATGGTGGAGATACAGTGGATGATCTAAATATTGTGATAGAAATATGTGCATGTGTAGTAGGGCACAAAGAAGGAAGTGGAGAGCATTATCTAGATGATGGCTAGAGGGGGAAGAGTCAGGGATTTCCAAACGGCATCCTCTTTATAGAACGTTATCTTGTTATTTATCTGTATTACCAATTTCCACTAATGCTTTTAGAATCAATAGAGTTTATCTCTCTTTTAAGAAAAATGTCATGACTCTTCCCTGTTTTCTCTTCTTTGTTTCTGGCTGCCCTTGTGTAAGCCCCATTAAAGTAATTTTATTTTGTTGTAAGTTTCTGTTTATCTATCTGCTTTACCAATTATAAGCTTCCTGAGGGTAACAGTCATGTTTTCAACCATGCATTACTAAATTCTGACAGCCCATTAATGCAGAGTCAATAAATATGCATTCAATAGTTCAAGCACTTAAATGCCAACATTGTTTCAGTTAAAACACTTATGGCAAATATGGCAGATTAAATATAGCCACAAATCACTTAACATTCCTCTCCTTAAATCTGGGCTTGTCTATTATTGTTTTGACTAACTGAATATGATGGTCTAACAAACTTTAAAAGAGCTTCTGCCATGGTCTTATTGCGGACAGATAATAGGCGCAGATTAACAGCCTGAAGCAGAATCAACAGTATAACACCTTTACCATGGACTGTGAGTAAACTTGAGGAGGCCAATGAACATGTAGTACTTAATGCACAACAGCAGAAAACTTGGGGTTAGGAACTTTTATGGGTTTGAAGCTTACACAGAAGAATCAACCCAAGGCAACCTCATCTCTCACTTAGCATCATTAGCATGGTAAAAATCACACCCACCAGGACCATGACAATATAATTGCCATGGCACCTCCTGGAAGTGACCCTATAAGGTGAGAAGTGAGGAGGGCCCTAAGTTCTAAGAGATCCTTACCTCTTTCTAAGAAAAATAAAGAACATTCCTTGTACTGCTAGCATATTGTTAGCCATAAACATAAAAGTAGAAATGAGTAAAGACTCCAGACTCCTTCTCATTTGCAGAGATAGATCTATCTCTCTTGTGGGATGCACTTACACTTTCTTTTTCTGTCTTTGCAATAAAGATTGCTTGTGTAAACTGCCTGCATCATCTGTGTTGATCTTGCACTGACTTGGCACCTGATTCTGTTCTTGGCTCTGGGAACCAAAGACCAGGTAATTCCAAGCCATTACTGGCAGTCTCTCAGAATCCTGAGCTGCCTTCTAAGAAGTCCAACTACAGTGCAGGAAAGAATTTGAAACAACATGAAAAGAGAGCAGAGCTTAGGTATGCCCAACATTCTAACAAACTTTCAATGAACGAGGTGTGTAAGCTAAAACTTTCTTGTATCCTCCAGATTAATCTACATAGTAACTGAACTTGACAGAGTGACTCCAGTTAGCATGTGAAACAGAACAATTGTGAACAAAACCTTACCTGTATTCCTGACTCTAAAAATCATGACATAACAAATGGTTGTTATTTGAAGTTACCAAGATTTGAAAGTTTGTTAATTAGTAGTAGGCAACAAAATGCCAAGTTTCTACAACCATGCCTTTTCCCCAACATTTCATATGAAAAATTTCATAAATATATACAGATAGAATTATACAATAAAAACCTATGTGGGCAGCACCTGTAGCTCAAAGGAGTAGGGCGCTGGCCCCATATACCGGAGGTGGTGGGTTCAAACCGGGCCCTAGCCACAAACTGCAAAAAAAAAAAAAAAAAACTATGTACCATTCTATGGGAGTTCCTTTGTGTTTGTCACTTATCTGGCCTTTATCAAAAATAAGTAGATCTTATAATGTAGGTCTATTCTGGGCTCTTTTTTTTTGTAGAGACAGTCTCACTTTGTCACCCTTGGTAGAGTGCTGTGGCATGACACAGCTCACAGCAACCTCCAACTCCTGGGCTTAGGCAATTCTCTTGCCTCAGCCTCCCGAGTGACTACAGATGCTCGCAACAATGCCCGGCTTATTCTGGGCTCTTATTCTATGTTCTTGATCTATTTGCCTATCTTTAAGTCATGCTGTCTTGATTCCTAAAGTTTTATAGTAAGCCTTAACATCAGGTAAAAAGAAATCCTCCAACTTTGTTCTTCTTTTGCAAGATTGTTTTAGATAGTCTAGGTCACTTGAAATCCCACATACATTTTAGAATCAACTCACCAAATATACTATATATTTGTATAGTTTGATGAGTTGAGTGTATGTATACTTGGAGGGATTGGCATCTTAAGTATATATTGTCTTTATAATCCATAAACATGGCATATATTTATATTTTTTAAAAATCTTTAATTTCTCTAAGCAATATTTTATAGTATACAATGCAGAGTTTTTGCTTACTGTTTTTCTTTGGTTGCTTTCAAGACTTTATATTTAGTTTTTAACAAAATGACATGTTGTGCCCAGGTATGGTTCTTCTTGTATTAACTCACTTGGGGCCTGCTGAATTTCTTAGTTTATAAATTTATGTTTGTCATCAAAGTTGAGAAAATTTCAGTCACGTTTCTCTTCAAATATTTTGTTTTTCTGACCTAATTTTTCTTCTCTTCTACTTCTAGTATTTTATTAACATGCATCTCACCTTTTGAAGTTATCTGTCAGGTCATCGAGATTGTGAATTTATTTTCAGCAACTTTTATCTCTGTTTTTTAGATTGAATAATTTCGATTGA
>CAUYRH010173445.1:0-11846 GCA_963574655.1 Perodicticus potto
TATTGTTGGGTGGGAGTTTTGTGTCAATTAGATCAAGTTGTTTAAAAGTCCTGAGTCCTTTAACTAAGGTAGACTCCCACAGGATTAAAGATTTAAACTTAAGACATGAAACTATCAAAATATTAGAAGAAAGTGCAGGGGGAACTCTTGAAGGAATTGGCTTGGGTGAATATTTTATAAGGAGGACTCCTCAGGCAATTGAAGTAGTATCAAAAATACACTACTAGGACCTGATCAAACTAAAATGCTTCTGTACAGCCAAAAACATAGTAAGTTTAGCAAGCAGACAGCCCTCAGAATGGGAGAAAATATTTAAAATATTTGCAAGTTATGCCTCCGACAAAGGTTTAACAACCAGAATCCACAGAGAACTCAAACGTCTTAGCAAGAAAAGAAGTGTTCCCATCTCAGAGTGGGCAAAGGACTTGAAGAGAAACTTCTCTGAAGAAGACAGGCACACAGCATACAGACACATGAAAAAATGTTCACCATCCTTAATCATCAGAGAAATGCAAATCAAAACTACTTTGAGATATCACCTAACTCCAGTAAGATTAGCCCACATAAGAAAATCCCAAAACCAGAGATGTTGGCATGGATGTGGAGAAAAGGGAATACTTCTACACTGCTGGTGAGAATACACACTAATACACTCCTTTTGTAAGGATGTTTGGAGAGTACTTAGAGATCTAAAAACAGACCTTCCATTCGACTCTATAATTCTTTTACTAGGTATATACCCAGAAGACCAAAAATCACACTACAACAAAGATATCTGTATCAGAATGTTCATTGCAGCCCAATTCATAATTGCTAAGTCATGGAAGAAGCCCAAATGCCCATCGACCCATGAATAAATTAATAAATTGTGGTACATGTATACCATGGAATACTATGCAGTCTTAAAGAAAGATGGAGACTTTACCTCTTTCATGTTTACATGGATGGACTTGGAACATATTCTTCTTAGCAAAGTATCTCCAGAATGGAAGAAAAAGTATCCAATGTACTCAGCCCTACTATGAAGCTAATTTATAGCTTTCATATGAAAGCTATAACCCAGCTATAGCACAAGAATATAGGGAAAGGGGCAAGGGAGGGGAGGGGAGTGGGGAAGTTGGAGTGGAGGGAGGGTAATTGGTGGGGCCACACCTATGGTGCATCTTAGAAGGGTACAGGCGAAACTTACTAAATGCAGAATACAAATGTCTTCATACAATAACTAAGAAAATGCCATGAAGGATATGTTAAACAGTTTTATGGAAACATTTCAGACTGTATATGAAACCAGTACATTGTACCTCTTGATTTCACTAATGTACACAGCTATGATTTAATAAAAAATAAATAAATAATTAAATAAAAGGGGGAAAAAAGAAGATATTTCAATTTCTAATGTTTATGTACCCAATTTAAATGCTCCCAGATTTATGAAATAGATCTTGATGGGTCTGAGCAATATGATATGTCATAACGCCATAATAGTCAAAGCCTTTAACACCCCTCTGAAAGAACCGGACATATCCTCTAAACAGAAACTAAACAAATATACAAAGAACTTAAATGTGACCCTGGAACAAATGGGATTCATAGACATATACAGAACACACTATCCCAAAGCTAAGGAATATACATTTTTCTCATCAGCCCATGGTATATACTCCAAAATCAACTACATCCTAGGATACAAATCAAACCACAGCAAAATTAAAAGAATATAAATTATACCTAGTATCTTCTCAGACCATTAAGCAATAAAACAATACCATTCATCCCCACACAAAGACTTAGAAATTAAACAACCTTATGCTGAATGACAGTTGGATTCAGGAAGAGATAAAAGAGGAAATCATTAAATTCCTCAAACATAACAACAAAGAAGACACAAGTTACCAAAACCTGTATGATATAGCAAAAGCAGTCTTAAGAGGGAAATTTATCTCATTAGAGGTCTACATTAGAAAAACAGAAAGATGGTGCATCAACAAACTCATGAACTATCTTATGGAATTGGAAAAAGAAGAACAATCTAATCCCAAACCCAGTAGAAGAAAAGAAATAATCAAAATTAAATCAGAGAAGAATGAAATTGAAAACAAAAGAATTATTCAGAAAATTAGTAAAACAAAAAATTGGTTTTTCAAAAAAAAATAAAATTGATAAAACTTTTACCAGATTCACTAGAAACAGAAAAGCAAAATATCTAATAACCTCAATCAGAAATGATAAAGGGGAAATAATAACAGATGCCACAGAGATATAAAAGAGAATCTCTAAGTACTATAAGAAACTCTATGCCCAGAAACTGGACAATGTGGAGGAAATGGATCAGAACCTGGAATACACCCTCTCCTTAGACTTAATCAAGAAGAAACAGATCTCCTGAATAGACCAATTTGAAGAACTGAGATGGAAGAAACACAAAATCTCCCAACAAAAAAGAAGTCCTGGTTCAGGTGGCTTCACACCAGAATTCTCTCAAACTGTCAAAGAAGAGCTTATTCCCATACTGCAGAAATTATTCCAAAAAATTGAGAAGGAAGGAATCTTCCCCAGCATGTTCTACAAAGCAAATATCTCCCTGAAACCAAAACAAGGAAAGACCCAAATGAAAAGGAGAATTTCACATGAATTTCACTAATGAATATAGATGCAAAAATTCTCCATAAAGTCCTAGCCAACAGATTACAGCTACACATTAAAAAAATCATGACAATCAAGTAGGTTTCTACCCAGGGATACAAGGCTGGTTTAACATACACAAGTCCATAAACATAATTCACCATATCAAAAGAAGCAAAAACAAAGACCATATAATCGTCACAATAGATGCAGAAAAGCATTCAATAAAATTCAGCATCCTTTTCTAATTAGAACACTTAAGATTTTGGCATAGGTGGCACATTTTGGAATCTGATCAAAACCATCTATAATAAACTCACAGCTAATATTATACTGAATGGAGTAAAACTGAAAGCTTTTCCCCTTAGAACTGGAACCACACAAGGTTATCCTCTATCTCCACTATAATTCAGCATAGTACTGGAAGTTCTAATCAACACAATCAGGCACAAGAAGGAAATAAAGGGCATCCAAATGGGTGCAGAGGAGGTCAAACTTGCGCTCTTTGCAATGATATGATCTTATATTTAGAACACCTCAAAGACTCAACCACAAGACTTCTGGAACTGATGAAATACTCCAGCAATGTCTCAGGATACAAAACCAATGTCCACAAATCAGTGGGAGCATTTATATACCTATAATGACCACGATGAGAAGCTAATCAAGGACACAATTCCCTTCACAGTAGCTTTTAAAAAAATGAAATATCTAGGAATATAAATAACAAAATACAAAGAAAATTATGAAACCCAAAGAAAATAGCAGAAGATACTAACAAATGGAAGAACATCCATGCTCATGGCTGGGAGGAATCAAAATTGTGAAAATGTCTCTACTACCTGAAGCAATCTACAAATCCTGGGAAATCCCCATTAAAATACCATCCGCATCCTTCAAGATTTAGAAAAAAATAATTCTTTGCTTTGTAGGGAATCAGAAATAACTCCATATGGCCAAGGCAATTCTTAGTAATATAAACAAAGCCAGGGGTATCCTACCAGACTTTTGTCTATATACAAGGCCACAGTGATCAAAACGGCATGGTATTGGCACAAAAATAGAGATGCTGACATTTGGAACCGAATAAAAAACCATGAGATGAAACTAACCTCTTACAGCCACCCAATCTCTGATAAACCAATCAAGAACATACTCTAGGGGGATACCTATTAAATAAATGGTGCTGGCAGAACTGGATAATCACATGTAAAAGGTTGAAACTGCACCTGCACCTTCACCACTTAATTGATTCAATAAAGATAAAAGATTTAAATCTAAGGCATGAGACAATAAAAATCCTTGAAGAAAGTGTGAGGAAAACACTTGAATATATCAGCCTAGGGAAAGATTTATGAGGAAGACTTCAGTGGCAATTGCAACAACAACAAAAAGAAAAATGTGAGACTTAATTGAACTGAAAAGCTTCTGTACAGCTAAGGACACAACAACAACTAAAGAAAACCGAGAACCTTCAGAATGGGAAAAGATATTTGCATATTATGAATCAGATAAAAGCTTAATAACTAGGATCTATAGAGAACTCAAATTAACCAGCAAAAATAAGAGCAAACAATTCCTTATATCAATGGGCAAGAGACATGAATAGAACCTTCTCTAAAGAAGACAGATAGTGGCTAACAAACATATGAAAAACTGCTCATCATCCTTAATCATCAGGGAAATGCAAATCAATACTATCCTGAGATATCACCTAACCCCAGTGAGAATGGCCCACATCACAAAGTCTCAAAGCTGCAGATGCTGGTGTGGATGTGGAGAGAAGGGAACACTTTTACACTGGTGGTGGGACTGCAAACGAATACAACGTTTTTGGAAGGAAGTATGGAAAATCCTCAAAGAACTCAAATTAGACCTCCCATTTGATCCTGCCATCCCATTACTGGACATTTGTACTAGACTGTTTATCACAGCTCAATTTACAATTGCCTAAATATCCACCAACCCAGGGATGGATTAACAAGCTGTGGTATATGAATATCATGGAATACGATTTAGCCACTAAAAAAGATAAAGGCTTTACATCTTTTATATTAACCTGAATGGAGGTGGAACACGTTCTTCTTAGTAAAGCATCACAAGAAAGGAGAAGCAAGAATCCAGTGTACTCTATTCTAATATGAACACAGTAGATGAGGTAATACAAGGAGGGGAGAGTAGGGGAATTAGCAAATGGAAAGGGGATGGGGGAGGGCGATAAGGGTCACAGTGTATGGCTCACCCCTTTGAGGTGGGACACAATTATAAGAGGGACTTTATCTAACAAATGCGATCAGTGTAACCTTATTCTTTGTACCCTCAATGAATCTCAAACAATAAAAAAAATACAAAAATAATTTTAAAAAAATAAAATAAAATTAGTGATGTTATAAAGATTAGAATTATAGTAACATGGGATTCATAACAGTCTCTACTAGAAATGAGGCAGTTATATAAGATGTCATGATATAAGTGCCATAAGATGAAACACTACCAAAATATTCCCTCAATTATGTAAACTTTTAGTAATAGTACAAAATATGGAAAATAAAATTCAAAGTCATATTATGCTAAATAAGTATTCCTCTACCTAAAACTTCTCAATCATTCATTTTCTAGCAGATCCAGTCATAAAATGCAACAGTGCTCATAAAGTCTTTGGTAAATTGGGTAGTATATACTCTTCCCACAAAGGAAAAATAATATCAATTATCTCCTAGCAAGATAGTAGAATCTTTACCAAGTAAATATCATAGTCTGCACTTCAACAAAATAGCCCAGAAGACATGTGTTTAGATTGATCTTCCCTGGATTACTCTCTACAACCACAACAAAGGTATGGCTGCAGTTCAATGACCGTCCCAAATCTGAGCCTTTGCTCAGGTTTACTGGGCTCTGGTTGGAAAACTATTGGTGTGTATATCCCTAGTCAGCCAATCCGACTTTCTCCTAAAGAAAATTAAAACAGGTGTCTGGCAGAAAATTCTCCATATACACACGTTATCTAAATGGAAAATGTTCACGTATCTGTATTCAGAGCTTTCTAAACAAGAAATTCTGGCACCCAGATTAAAAGACGCTTGAATAGCAAACGGGCCATGAAGTTAAAGACAGAGACCTTGAGGAAGATTTAAAGGCACCTTCATGGAGCCATTTATTTATATTTCAAAAAATAATAGACTTAGGGACCTTTGCTTCACCTCCTGTCTCCAGATCTGGATTTGCTTACTTTTACAACACCCTTGCTCTCCCCACGCCTTCATGTAAATGCTTGTGCTCTTTCTCTCTGCAATGTAGGAGGAGCCAATGTGCCAAATGTCCTGAATAAGTTCCTAGTATCAAACTGCAGATGTTTAAAGCCGTCTTTAGTCCCACAGTTAATCTTTTCCCTTGTAATGACTCTCCAAACTTAAACATCTTTGAGTTCTTTCTCTCATTTTTGGGTAACTCCTAATGTCTCAACTGCTTTCCTTTTGTAGCAGCTCCTGCAGTCCAGTTCTGTCAAGTTACCTCCCCTCCCCTGTCCCCCAGCTCCCTCACTACTGTGAAAGGAAGACCGCCCATGGGACCTACATGACTTCAGGCGAACACCTAGCACTGCAGGCTTCAGCTTACAGCTGGGTACTCACTAATCCCTCTAGTACTAATCTTCCCACTGCAAATTTCTCTGAGGAAAGAGTTTTTGAAAAGAACTCATTAAAAGCACGCGTTGTTTCACGAAAAGCACCAAACTATAGAACATAATATACTTAAGGTGAGGATTATGGGCATTTGAGTCAATAGACCAAATGTGCTACTCAATCCCTGGCCTTAGGAAAGCCACTTGGCCTGTCTAAGCTTTGGTTTCCTCATTCATAAAATTTGTGGGTAACACTTCTGAGCATTATAAATTAGACTGTGACACATTAAATAAGCTATAATCTAAACACATATAAAGCAGTGAGTATATAAACACTCAGAAAATAGAGAACTGGCTCAGCACCTATAGCACAGTGGTTACGGCGCCATCCACATACACCAAAGTTGGTGGCTTCCAACCTGGTCTGGGCCAGCGAACCAACAATGACAACTGCAAGAAAAAAATGCCAGGCATTGTGGTGGGCACCTGTAGTCCCAGCTAGAGACTGAGGCAAGAGAATCCCTTAAGCCCAAGAGTTTGAGGTTGCTGTGAGCTGTGACGCCACAGCACTCTACTAAGGGCGACATGACATAGTTAGACTCTGTCTCAAAAAAAAAGAAAAGAAAAGAAAAGAAAAGAAATAGAGAACTGTTACTGTTTTCATCAATATTTTTAAAGGCTCTTTTGCTTCTCACTAACAAAAACCATAAACTCCCATCAGAACTTGTTTAACCTGACAGGGCTCCAATATCCACTAGGGACAGCACCAGAGACAACCTGGAGGAATTCTTCTTTCCCTCTCATAATATCTGAATTTGGAAATAGAAAGACTAAGTCATAACACCAAATCCCCCTTCACATGTTTCTCAAAAATGAAGCATAAAATATACAAACCGAGTCTCAGAAATCGATACATGTATAGGGACAGTCTTAACAAAGGTCCCCCCAACAGATTTTGAGAACTAAGAACTCATTCAACTCTAGGTGCGTTACTGTCTGAGGATACCAGGGAATGGTGTAACTATTAGCAGTGGCTGACAAATGTAAATAAAAATTAACATAATGACCAAAATTAATTTTACTCTCGCTTTGGGAGGAAATACAAGCATTTATGGAGAAGTCTAAAATACCACAGTCCATTCTTATAATCATATAGTAAGGACTATTGACATAGCAAGAAAATTCATTTATAATTTTATTCCTCAGAGTAGGTATTCATGGGGTGAAAAAGGTGAAATTACTAGGGCAGGGCTGCTAAACATAGACAGTGGCAACTTCAAGGCATTAGCGAGTACTTGCAAATGAAGGCTGTTTTTATTTCTTTAACTTTTTGTAGCATTAATCATGTTGCATCTTGCAACAGTGTTGTCATTCTCTTGCGTGCACACACTGAATTACTGAGCAGTGCTATGCAATGTGTCTCACACACTCTGGCACTTCCATTTCATACTTCACAGTTTTAGTGTCACTTTGAGGTTTGAAATGTTTCACAGTTATTTGCTATATGTAGGTGCCAAAAAAAAAAAAAAAAGTCAGCCTATATCACTGAAAAAGATACTACAAGAATAGAAAATGGTTCAAGTCAGATGAGAATTTTTGTCCCATTAACATTCAGAACTTTTTCAAGAATCAACTCAATTTTTACCAAAATCTATTTTGTTTTACAGATATATGGATGCATACAATTATTTTTCTCACCACATACAGTTTTATAAAGCTAAATATAAACTTTTATTGATGAAGATAAGATTCTATAATTAGGAGAAAACTGAAAAGACCATACATCTCTTCTAGCCTCACAATTTGCCTACATGCTCTGACATAACAAACTTAAAACTCTTAATCCAAAAACCTGATCTAACCCAGGATAAATATTGAGTGAATATCTATCTCAATGACTGTTCCAGTGTAATACATTAAAGTCAGTCTCTTTAAACACAGACAGAATGACTTGTATCTGCTACAAATATTAATATCAGTAGCACTGATAATGCACTGAATAATATACTTACTGATACAAATAGTGACAGGCATTTTATCACCAATTTTTGTAAAGCAATAGCACCCCTGATAACTTCCTATTTTCTGCCTATATACTCTTCTGATTACTCCCTCACTCTCTCCACACAGACACACGCTCACGCCACATTGACATTTGAGTACCTAAATACACACATACTTTTTATCAGCCTATTTTGCCTTGTAGTCAATAAAAAATTAAATAAACAAATAAATAACAAGAAAGATGTTAAGACCCATAAAAGAAAGCTTCTCACATAGGAGAATTGTCTTGAATAAGCACCTGGCATAAATCAAGCACTTAGTAAGGATTCATCCTTTTTCTCTCCTTTGTCACAAGATGCCTCCTTCAAGTTCAAGTGTCTGGTTTGTTTCGATACAAATAGACACCGAAAGCAACTGATAAGCAAGAAAGCAAATACAGATGGAAATAAATGGCAACATTTTTAGACATACTCTAAATACGATTTTAATATCTGAAATTATTTTCTTCAGGTAGTTAAAAAGAATTTTTCTCTTTTAAAAAGAGGGAATTTATGCTTACAAGCTTGACTATCTGAAAGATTACAATTACTTACCTCAAAGTAAGACAGCAACTTTTGCATCTGAGGGATCTTGCTCTTAACAGAGAAACAATAACTAATTATGCTAACATGTTGACAGCAATGATAAGGGTACAAAGAGCTTACTTGTGCTTCAAAAATTCCAACAGGAATTCAGGGTAATTCTGCAAGTGTGTGTATAGGAGAAAGGGCCGAACTGCCACAAAATGGACATAAGAAAAGCTGATCAAAACAGAATGCTAGCATGGCCTTCATTGTGTTCTCAAAGTAATCTAAATCCTAACTTGACGAGGCCACACTAAAATACTGTATTTTACATTTACAACTTTCTCTTTAAATGAATGCACAATTAAATACTTAACAGTAACAGAGAAATCATGCCAGTTCTTTATTGTAAGGATAAAAGTATACTCCTAGAAAGCAATAATGTTATACTATGAAAGAGGGTTTGATTTTACTTGGCCACCTATGCTGGACACTCCTATTCTGGATTTACAATAGCCTCAAAGAACTGAAATTCATCAAACAAGCTCGTGAAATCAACAAAAATTTCTCAAAGTAAATTAAGTCTAATTTGTGTTGAAGTTAAAATTTATACTTCCAGTGGCATGTTTAGGAGGATTAGATTAGCTGGAAGTGGAAAAGAGGATCACAAAATACACACAAAACTTCGCAACTATCATAATTTCAGAAAAAAAGGTTGACAAGTATTGGAAATAGATAGTAGGCCACAGCCTCTCTAACTATAGTCTTAAAGATAATAATATTTAGACCTTCACCTGATTACATTTTGTTTACTTTTTATTTAGTTCTGAACATGTTTTTTATGTATCAAACATTCTTCCAGAAGCTATGGAGTTAACAAAAGCTTTAAGAAATACAAAATACAGGAGACCCTCCATAGTTGGCCTCCCCTATACTGACCACCTCCTTAAATTGACCTAATTTTTATAGACCAGACATGCACCACCTGTATGTGTCAGTACAGTAGGCCTAGTTCCTTATTTTGACCCCCTCTGTAGGTTGACCAGTTTGTTATAGTCCCTTGGGTGAAGCTTACATAGGTTCTACTGTTTATAATTCAAGCCATCTATACAGAATAGCATCTTATATAGAATAAAAATTCTATATAATAGAATAAATAAATTTATTTATTTATAGAATTCTATAATATTTATAGAATATAGAATTTCTATAAATAGAATATAATTTATAAAATTTCTATAAATTTCTATAAATTTCTATAAATTTTATTTATAGAATTTATAAATTCTATAAATTTTATATAGAATAAAAATTTAACTGAATAATATTTAGAAAACAATAATTCAGACTATTCTTGTGTCAAAGAGAAAATGATTACTGTAAAATAGAAAATTAGACTGATGGTCAACTGTTGAGTAGCTGAAGTGTTCTAAAAAGTGTTAGCATATGAGGAGAGAATTCAGAAATTTCTAACATTCTCTAGAATCCTTTCCCTATTTCACAACTCCCCACTCTTATTCCCTTTACTAAGAGAATGCTTTTCTCTTGTTTAAACACAGGAGAAGTCATTTCAAACACATGGCCTTTGTGAAAATAATGTAAAAAGTTGGAGCAGAAGCCTCCAATTTTCTAATCTTTTTTGCACACTACTATCACTATAGAAAATTAAGCAGATGCCCCAAATATGTAAAGTTATTTATATTATTATGTATTTATTTTGGACATTGTATTCCTATTCTACTTTATTAATATATCATATACATTATAAAACAAACATAAACTATATGTTATAATCAGAAAATATAGACACTTTTTCCTACACAATCAGATATCATCTTGCTTTGTCCTTAGAATAAACACTCCCAATTATGATACCAATGAATTAGAACAGAGTTGGCAATCCACAGCTCCTACATTTGGGAATAAAGTTTTATTGGTACATAGCACACCACTTGTTTACATAATACATATATCTGCTTACTCTCTACAAAGGCAAAGATAAATAACTGTGACAAAGACAATGTGGCCCATGAAGCCAAAAATATTTACTACTTGATCATTTACAGAAAAAGTTTGTTGATCCCCCAAATTGCACTTAATATTTTATTAGACTTAATTTCAAGGAACTTAAAAAAGAAAAGTACCACAGACAGTGCAATAAGACCAAGCATATGAGATGCAGAGAAAGAAAAAGACAGAAGTGAGAAATCTGCTAGGAATGTCAACCAAGTTGAAAAATGTGTGATGGTTAATTTTGTGTGTCAACTTGACCTGACTGAGGGTGCTCCAGAAGACATTATTATTTGAGTCAGTAGACTTGCTGAAGAAGATCTACCCTCAGGAATATGGGTAAGCATCATCTAAATCTACTGAGAGCTCAGAGCAAAAAGGCAGACGAAGGGCAAATTTGGTCTTTTTGGGAGGTGGAACAATCATCTTCTTCTGCCCTTGGACATTACAGCACCCAGCCTTGAGCTTTTGCGTGACTCTGGAACTCATAATAGTACACTCCCTATACCCCCATCTCTCTGCATTCTGAGGCCTTTGGGCTCAGAATGGGAGCTAATGGCTTCAGACTTGGACTTATACCACCACTAGCTTTTCCTGGTTCCCCAGCTTGCAGACAGCATACAGTGGGGCTTACTGCCCATCATAATCATGTGAGCCAATTCCCATAAAAAGTCCAACAATAATAAGTCTAGTAAATAAAATGGTGTGTCAGTGTGTGTGTATTCTACAGGTCCTGTTTCTCTGAAGAACCTTGACTAATGCAAGAGGTAAGGAGAGCAATTTCCTACAAGTACCACATATAAAATATTAAAGTAAGGCTGATGATAACATCATAGAGAATAAAAAGAAGAACTTTAATATCAGTGAAAAGAACATAAATCAAAAGTCATAGAGACAATAGTTGTGGTGTTTTTTAAACCAATGTGTCTAAATACGGATCAAAATTGTTTTCACATAGTGAATGAGAAAATATCATGAATGTTACATTAATCAGGTGGATAAAAATATCTCCGATTGTATGGGAAGCC
>CAUYRH010173447.1:0-36378 GCA_963574655.1 Perodicticus potto
CACTCTTGCCCCAGTTCTCCCAAGGCAGTTCAACTGAGTGCCAAGTCCAAAAGAAACCCGAACAGCTCACAGGTAAAGCCTTTCCAGTTTGCAGTCTCACTGCTGCTGCCGGCAGGATTAGACCAAACGAACACATGCAAGCACTTGCTAGATCTCCACTGCTTTTGCCTTCCTCGGGGGTCCAGAAGTCTCACGCTGTCTCCCTGTGTCCCCAAAGGGATGTTTCTGGGCAGATCTTGCCAGCCAGAGATGCCTGAAGTCCTCTCTCCCCAGTCTCACCATACCCAGTTGCAAGGAAGCTGTTACTCGGCCGCCATCTTGGCTCCTCCCCCCATGCTCTGAATCTTTACGACTTCCGCCATATGTCTCTGGCTTCTAGCTATGTGAGGGATTATGTACTTAAATATGACACAGGATAATCTTTTAATTATATCTGCAAAGTCTCTTTTGCTATGTAAAGGTAACACATTCACAACATCTAGGGATTAAGGCCTGGACATCTTTAGAAGGCCATCTCACCTACCACCCTACCACATTTAGTTTTTCACCAATTTTTTCCCAGTTCAAATTTTATGGAAGGACATTGTCCTTTATAAGAACATGCTCTCCAATCAACTGTATTGTCTGTTCCAGTCTCATTAGCATGTGTATTGAATAACAACTGTCCTTAATTCCATTTCCCCAGCCTTCCGAACTGCCTACAACTTTTTCTACAAGGATAAAACTGGCTGTATTGACTTACATGGAATGATGTGCACTTTAGCTAGATTGGGAATGAATCTAACCAAGCATGATGTCTACAATGAGTTAAGATGCGCTGATATTGATGGTGAGTACTTTTCTAATTATTTTTCTCATACAAGATTTTGGTGAGCATGTATTTTTCTTTTATTGGCTATATAAACATGAAAAAGAATACTTTCTTGCGCAAAAATGTATGTGTGTGTCCCTTTGAGGATATCAGTGAGGTATGTGTACAAGTTATAAAATCAAAGTAATGCTACAAAATGAGCCATTTGAAAATCCTGTATGGAAACTAAGAGTGTCTCATTCCAATATCAATTTCAGGTTACCTATCATGATGTTGGAGAGTACCTTGAAATAACAGACACAAAGGCAATAATGATTTTAAACACATTACCAAGAAAATCCAAACCCTTTGTTTCTCTTTGAGTCACAATAGCATAAATCTTCCTCCTCCATTATCACGGCCCACTTACATCAAATTTCAAATGTCGCAGCATTTTTGTTGTCTGTTTTTTGTTTTTTTAAGACGGAGTCTCACTTTTTTGCCCTCCACAGAGTGCCGTGGTGTCATAACTCATAGAAATATCAAACTCTTGGAATCAAGAGATCCTTTTGCCTCAGATTCCCAAGTAGTTGGGACTAAAGGCGCCTGCCACAATGCCTCTATTTTTAGAGATGGGATCTTGCTCTTTCTCAGGCTGGTCTTGAACTCTTGAACTCAAGCAATCCACCCACCTTGGCCTCCCAGAGTGGTAGTATTATAGGCGTGAGCCACTGAGCCCGGCCTATTTTTGTTAGTATTTTTAAGGCCGACAGATAATGTTTTTATTGAAATACTGACCTAGTAACTAGTAGCCCAAACTGATATGTTGTTGTGTGAAAATATATTTAGTATATTGTCTCCATTCACCTGTCTCCACCCAACTGCCAGTGCTCCGTTCAGTTCCACATGTGATTCAGTGTCACCAGTTAAGGTGTCACTTGTTTCTACTAACTCTGCCCTTTCTTCTGTTAGTTCATAGAAATGCACACACACACCCCTCTGATAGCATTCACTATTCTTTAATTTTAGAGGAAACAGAGCACAACATAAGGATGTTATAATAGGAATAATGGGGTTGATGTGTAGTGGGAAGGCTGGGTGGACTCCTTGCAAGCATGGCTAGTTTCTGGTAAAGGAATGAGTGGCAGACTGCAGTAGCTGGACACCCCAGCTTGATGTTTACATGCTACAATCACTTCTTCAGGCTCAGGACAGGGGGCTATTATAATGGGGCTGAGACCACTTTGAGAAAACCTTGGCATATGGCTTCTCAGCCTTTTAGCTAAGATCTAGTGAAGAAGACCATTGTTTGCCTGAGCATATCTGCAGCCATACAGTGCTCTGATTTTAAGTATTAAATGGTCCAGAGTGTTTTTAATTTTTATACTTAAAATATATTCTGATAATTAAAATACATTTTATCCTTGTTCTGAGCCTTAGATTTCTGTTGCAGGAGATGGGAAGGTGAACTTCTCAGACTTTATAAAAGTGCTGACAGATAAGAACCGCTTCCTCAAGGCCGTAGGTAAGTAGAGGTATTACTGACTAGAAGAGAGTTGGGCGGCTCAGCTCACTCCATAGTAAACATCATTCATTCAGGCTCTAAGTGAATGGAGGCAGACCAGGAGAGGACAGTGTGGGATATGATTCAGTTATGTACTGCTTCTCCAAAACAATATTTGCTAAGCAAACTGATAAGAGTTTTAGAATTGTGACTTAACTACATCAAGCAGGCACTGGCATTCTCCTGAAACCCTCCTATGGGTCATACTGCCTTTTGGTCTACAGTGAGACAGGGAGTGACTGGTATAGAAAAATTTGTCTCCTTTTATAGTGTTTGAATTCTTTTTTTAAAAGAACAAAAAACAAACCAAAAAAAACAGAGTTTCACTGGGCACCCATAACTCAAAAGTTAGAGCTCCAGCCCAGCCCATGCACCAGGGGTGGCAGGTTTGAACCCTGCCCAGGCCTGTTTAACAAAAAAAAAAAAAAACAAAGAAAGAAAGAAGGAAAGAAAAAAAAAACCAGAGTTTTGCTCTGTTACCCAGGCCAGAATACCACGGAGTCAGCCTAGCTCACAGCAACCTCAGACTCCTGGGCCATCCTCCTGCCTCAGGGTCCTAAATAGGTGGGACTACAGGCATGTGTCATCACACCCAGCTAATTATTTTCTATTTTTATTAGAGAAAGGGGTCTTGCTTTTTATTTTTCCTCTATTCAGGTTGGTCATGAACTCCTGAGTTCAAGGTATCCTCCTACCTTGGCTTCCCAGACTGCTAGGATTAGAGGCATGAGCCATGGCACCAGCTAATGTTTGAATTCTTTACTTCAAGTATATACACTTAGCTTGGAAGGCATTCTTTTACAAAAGAAAAAAAAGATGAAGAAAAAGAAAAATGTTCTCACTCATGCAAATTTGAGGTGTTGGTAATTTATGGTTCTTGAAAAAAATACCTTCCTTACACTGAAGAAACCTCTACCCTCAGTGCAGGAGAGTTTGCTAGAGGTTAGAGAGCATGTTCTCACCCAAGGCTGCACATGGTATATAGGTGCACTCAAAATACTGTTAGTGGTATTTGCATTGCTTGCGTATGAGCTTAGCAGCCTCCCTTGGAAAATCTAACCACTACTCATATCATGTTTTCTAGGATAAATACATTCCAAATTCCAAGTACTGTATACAGTTTTGAAGATATACACATTCTTAAGATCTGAAATATACCCTTAGGATAAAGAGAAGTTACCACTTGCAAGTACTACTATAGTAATGGGGATTTGGCTAGAATCTTTGCCTAGAAGAACAAGACAGTAGCATTTAACATATAATTCATATTTATGTTAGAAGTATTGTTATACTTACTTAGAAGTCACCAAACTAAAAGTATACTTATATTCCATGATTATTCTGTCTGCTGAGTGATCAAAATGGCCTTTTCATCAAACAGAACAGATTTTTAATGTTTCACTGTATCTCTTTTCCCTGACTTGATATTATTATAAATAATCAGTAAAAAAGACTGTCATTTTATTATTTTATGATAGATGGTTTATTCAGAAAGCATTTTAAAATCTTTTCTTTTCTCTCCATAGCTCCAGAAAAGGAGACCTCTTTAAATTTAGCTGGCAACTCAGGGATCCTATTATTTGAAATCCTATCAAAGCTTGTAGAGACTTCAGCCCTACCCAGAAGGGCTATAATGGAAATAGTAAGGTAAGTGGGAAGGAAAGGGACAAAAACAACATTCTCAGAAGTACTTCTGAGGATAGTAACATGGCAGTCATCTCTCATTGATATCCAACTCCAAAGGGTCTGGTCCAAAACAAAGGAAAAGATATTGGACAAATTCTCATGTTAATATCAGATCTTGTTCCTTTATCACCACAGTCCTGCCTCACTCTGAAATTGCAAGGCTAACCTCAGACCATCTTGGGGCTCCATTGAGGGCCTAAGACAGGCAAGAAATGTCAGCCTCTCATATCTCAGGCCAGAAAATCCCAGCAGAATAAAACTTTTCCAGGGATGATTTTGGGTAGACTTAGAAATCCAGTTTGGAATACAAAACACTCCTGTTAATGCTGAAACTACCACAGGCTCTCAAGAGGGCCTCTGACTCTGAGATGAAGTACAGCAAGTTCAGATCAGAGTAGCCCTTGAACTACAGTAGAGCCAGACTCCAACTCAGAATAAAGGATGAGGAAACATTCTCTTGCCCCAAATTGTTTATTTATTCCAGCAAATAGTACTAAAGAAACTTCCTTGATCTATTTTTAATATTATATTAATTATAGAAAGGAAACAAATATTGCCATTATCCATCTTTCAACTCATACTCCATCAAAGCATTATGGTGTCACACTAGGAAAGACTTAAAAGTACAGAATATCTGGCTTGGCGCCTGTGGCTCAACGGGCTAAGGCTCCAGCCACGTACACCTGAGCGGCGGGTTCGAATCCAGCCCGGGCCTGCCAAACAACAATGACGGCTGCAACCAAAAAATGGCCGGGCATTGTGGCAGGCGCCTGTAGTCCTAGCTCCTTGGGAGGTGGAGGCGGGAGACTCGCTTTAGCCCAGGAATTGGAGGTTGCTGTGAGCTGTGATGCCACAGCACTCTACGCAAGGTGACAGCTTGAGGCTCTGTCTCAAAAAAAAAAAAAAAAAGTACAGAATATCCCCCAACAATGTGAAAATATTCTTCTACCCCTCAGTAGGTAGTATCCTTATACTATCTTATCTCTGTCAAATGTGGAACAGTGAGTGCACAAAATTCTACTTTTCATTCCAATTCAAAGACATTTATTAAATCCTTGCTGGTACACAAATTTGGCACATTTCTTACCTTTTAGCCTCAGTGTCCTGATCTATAAAATGGGGATGATAATAATAATAATACCTATCCTTTGGGACAATTGTGGGGATGAGTTGTTGATAATACATGTGAAGTGCTTAACACATTTAAGATCTCCATAAATTTAGTTATTATGTGGATGCAACTAGAATGAGCATAGAACACTCATATTACCTATTAAAACTCACTTCCCTAATGAGTAGATACTACTATCGTCTCTCATTGACAGATAAAAAAATTGCAGCACAGGTCAGTTGAATAACTTGCCAAAGGCCAGGCACAGTGGCTCACGCCTAAAATCCTAGCACACTGGGAGGCCGAAGTGGGTGGATTGCTTGAGCGCAGGAGTTTGAGACCAGCCTGAACAAGAACCAGACCATCTCTACTAAAAATAGAATAGCTAGCTGGGCATTGTGGTTGGGCCCCTGTACTCCCAGCTACTCAGGAGGCTGAGGCAAGAGAATCAATCACTTGAGCCTAAGAATTTGAGGTCCCTGTGAGCTATGATGCCATGGAACTCTACCAAGGATGACAAAGTAAGACTATGTCTTAAAAAAATAAAAAGACAGAAAGAAAGAAAAAGATAAGGCTTGGTGCCTGTAGCACAGTAATTACAGCGCTAGCCACATACACCGAGGCTGGTGGGTTGGAGCCCAGCCCAGGCCAGCTAAACAATGACAACTGCAACAAAAAATAGCCTGGCGTTGTGACCGGTGCCTGTAGTTCCAACTACTTAGAGGCTGAGGCAAGAGAATCACTTAAGCCCAGGAGTTTGAGGTTGCTCTGAGCTGTGACACCACAGCACTCTACTGAAAGCAACATATTGAGACTCTGTCTCAAAAAAAAAAAAAAAAAAAAACAATAAAAAACTTGTCAAAGAGGCAGTGGTGCCTAGATTTTAGCACAGTCTAATCCGAGAACCCAGTCCATTGGGAGCTCTTATCCACCTCCCAGTCCTGCCTCAGGTAACGTTAGCTGATTTTGGTCTTTTTTTTTTTTATTGTTGGGGATTCATTGAGGGTACAAAGAACCAGGTTGCACTGACTACATTTGTTAGGTAAAGTCTGTCTTATAATTGTCCTGCCCCCAACAGATATTGGTCTTTTTATTGTTGTGATAGTAATGTTTAGTATTTATCGGGTTATTTTATCTGCTTATTATGCATCTGGTCATCTTGCTATTGCCTGGTACGTCAGGAAATTCAAACTGTTTAACACATAGTATTTGCATTTGAGGAGATTAAAATATAAATGAAGAAAAAAGCCATAAGTATGTGGATGTGTAAATATATAGAAGTAAAATAATATAAAATATGTTATATAAGTGGCAAAGATAATTTTGTTTCCTGAGAAAGCAGTTCTTGAGCTAGTTAATAGTTGAATTTGATAGGTATTCATATTGATTGATGCCGTTTATTGAACATTTACAAAGTGCAAAGCTCTGAGCAAGCACTTTACATACATCCGTTTTTCCCTAGAATAAACAGTCTCCGTGCTTACCCCTTTTCACTTTTCTTCCCCTGCCGTGCCTATGGCCCTGTCTACTCTCAACACTCCTTGTGCTTACTCTTTGACTCCTACAGCACTAAATGACCCTAAATCAGCACGTTGTACACCATTAATGCATTAATGTATACATGATCTATGTATTCATGACTAAATAAATAAATAAATAAAAATAACAGAAGGATTGCAGCATAGAAAAAAAATTACAGATCATGTCACTCCTCTGCTCAAAACATTAAAAACCCTCCTATTTCCCTCCAAGTAAAAGCCAAAGTCTTTATGATGATTTATGGGCCCTCTGTGTAATCTGCACTCCCTTTGATCCCTAACTTCATCTCTGTTCTAGCCATCCTGGACTCCGAGCTATTCCTCAAATAACTAGATGTGCAAAGCCTTTGCACTTGCTTTTCCCTCTATCTGGAATACTATTACCCTGGATATCCCATGACTCACTCTGCTCACTCTCCCCCACCCTCGGGTCTTTGTTCAAATGTCATCTCAGTAAAGCCTTCTCTGACCACATTATTTAAAACTGCAACCCTCCTACCACTCCCGTTTCCCTTTTCTGCTTTGCTTTTCTTCTTTTCTTTTTTCTTTTCTTTTTTTTTTTTTGCAGTTTTTGGCCAGGGCTGGGTTTGAACCCACCACCTCTTGCATACGGGGCTGGCGCCCTACTCCTTTGAGCTACAAGTGCCTCCCTGCTTTGTTTTTCTTCATAGTATTCATCACCTTTCAATATACTATATAACTCATTTATTTAATTTATCTGTTTTCTCATGCTAGAATATAAACTCCAGGAGAACAGGGATTATTTTTTGTCTGTTTTGTCCACTGCTATATCCCCATAGAGTCTAGAAAAACTCTTGGTATACATGAGGCACTCATAATTATTTCAAATGACCTCATTTGATCTCCAGATCAAACCCCTGTGAGGGAGGTTCCAGTGCTTCCTTTATAGATGGGAAAGGAGAATGAGACACAGAGAAGGTCACACTGTATCTCCAGTCCCTGCCCTCTCTAGAGTTCCCAGCTGCCTACTAGGCATCTCTATATGGAAGCCCCACAGGCACCTCAAATCCAAAATGTCAAAATTAATTCACCTCTTGCTCCATACCCAGTTCTACGAGCTTTTCCACTTGGGTACCAAATCTCAAGACGGCTTTATCATCTTAGTGTGTTCACCCCTGCCTGGGCCAAAGGCCCAGAATATCCTCACTTGCTGCTCTCTCACACTCCACATGCAACCAATCATTAAATACTGTCTATTTTACTTCCTAAACATGAAAGTAGTGTGAGTCACTGTCTTCCTACACTTCCTGCAGTACTCAACCTTGTCTCTCTGTCTCTATTCTTGCCATCTCTATCCATTTTTCATACTGCAGCCAAATGCTAACTGAATATAACATTTAGTTAGAATTATGCTCCAAGATTGTCTTCAGGGATATCATAGCCTTTCTTGTGTGCTCTCACTGACTCACTTAACAGCTACCCAAAGCAAGACTATATTTTGATAGTCTCTGTTATATTAATCCTAATAGCCCCCCAAGCCCTTAAGAATGTGTGGCAGAGTTGATCTACTTTACAAAACATTATTTGTAGATTTGATGGGGGGGTAGAGAGACAGAAAAACAGATTTGTAGGCCCCTATTGTATGATAAGCTATTTTAGTGTATACAATGATGTTCTAACGAAAATACGGAGTTTTGAAAACCAAAACAATGTGCTCAAACCTTATGTAAAATTATCATGACAGGCAAGGCACAGTGGCTCACATCTGTAACCCTAGCACTCTGGGAGGCCGAAACTGGTGAATTGCCTGAACTCAGGAGTTCAAGACCAGCCTGAGCAAGAGCAAGTCCCAGTCTCTACTAAAAATAGAAAAACTAGCTGGGTGTTGTGGCACATGTAGACCCAGCTACTCAGGAGACCAACACAAGGGAATCACTTGAGCCCAGGAGTTTGAGGTTCCTGTGAGCTATGATGCCACAGCACTCTACCTAGGGCATAGACTGAGACTCTGTCCCAAATAAATAAATAAATAAATAAAATTATTATGACTTAGGAAAAAACTCCTTTTGAATGTAGAAAATGTCTAGAAAGTGATCATTCTATCCCAGTGGTCTTTTAATAAAAAGTGCTGCAGAAGGCACACAGTGTCACCAGCAAAAGGATTCAGGTGGATCAATACACTTGGCCAGACCCAGGGCATGTGGTCTTGTTGGAGTGATTCCTTTCAAAAATCACATTGACCTTTCTATGATTCATACCCATTGCTTGATACTTGACAGATAGATAACAATAAATTATCACCAAATTTTTGATGAGTCATAAAGGCATGGTCATCATAGACTTTAAATCGGGATTTGTCCCTGATGTACCTTTATTTCCTCTGTTATTATAGCAAAAATAAAATTGTGGATTCCAAAAATAATAATATTAAAATAATAATAATAATATTTAGTTAGAAAATATTTATGAAGTGCCTACAGTGCCAAGCCCAAATCTAATCATATCACTTACCTGCTAAAAAGCCTATGATAGGGAAAAGAGAAGTATGTAGGAGTGAGCTCGACCTAGAACTGGGTCCTCTCATGTCACCTCTGAAAAAGTTCCAACTTAACGTGACATTTCAAGGTAGCTTCATGATAGTCCTTTGCTTAGCTCTCTGGTCACCCCTCCTGTAACTTTCCTTTTTACACCCTAGACTAAATACGGTGCAGGTACTGAAACACTACATGATCCTTCACCTTCTGGTATTTGCTTAAAACATTTTCTCCCTTCTCGAATCAGTTTCCTAGGCCTACCATAAAAAATTAACATAAACTTGGTAGTTTAAACTAATAAATATTATTCTCTCACAGTTCTGGAGGCCAGAGGTCTGAAATCAAGGTGTCAGCAGGGCCACATTCCTAAGGGAGAACGCTTCCTTGCTTATTCCAGGTTCTGGTTACTCCTGGCATGCCTTGGCTTGTGGCAACACAATTCCAATTTCTGCCTCCATTTCTTTCTTGTGTGTCTCAATTCTCCCTCTCCTTTGCCTTATAAAATACCTGTTGTTAGATTTAGGACCCACTCTAAATCCAGGAATCTCACCTTGAGATCCTTTTTTTTTTTTTTTGTCGTTTTTGGCTGGGGCTGGGTTTGAACCCATCACCTCCGGCATATGGGCCCAGCGCCCTACTCCTTTGAGCCACAGGCACCTCCCATCACCTTGAGATCCGTAATTCAATTATATCTGCTAAGACTTTCCAAATAAAGACCACATATACAGGTTCAAGTTTTAGAACTTGGATGTATCTTTTTGCAAAACACCCTACACTTGTCTAAACTTAGCTGACTCCTGTTTATCTTTTAGATCCCAATCACTGGTCACTCCCTCTGAGAGGCTTCGCTGCCTCCCAGTTCTAGGTCAAGCTCACTCCTACATGCTTCTCTTTTCCCTATCATACAGCATCTTACACTGTTGAAATTAGAGTCATTGATATTTGAGGCATGCATGTTTAGAAATCACATGTTTATACTGTGATTTAGAGTCTTGTCAGAGATAGCCTGTTATACTTATACTGAAAGAATTTATAACCTAAAATGCCCAGTAACATATCTCCTAAATCTGTACATCCCCCCCAAAATTGGAAATAAATACAATCAATAGTGATTGGCTTGGCGCCTGTGGCTCAGCGGGCTAAGGCACCAGCCACGTACACCTGAGCTGGCGGGTTCGAATCCAGCCCGGGCCCGCCAAACAACAATAATGGCTGCAACCAAAAAATAGCCAGGCGTTGTGGCGGGCGCCTGTAGTCCCAGCTACTTGGGAGGCGGAGGCAGGAGACTCGCTTGAGCCCAGGAATTGGGGGTTGCTGTGAGCTGTGATGCCACGGCACACTATCCAGGGTGACAGCTTGAGGCTCTGTCTCAAAAAAAAAAAAAAAAAAACAATCAATAGTGATTTATGTCTGGGAAACATGTTTTATACCTGTAATCCTCCAGCACTTTGGGAGGCTGAAGTTGGAGATCACTTGAGGCCAGGACTTTAAGACTAGCCTGGGCAACACAGCAAGACCCCATCTCTATAAAACATAAAAAACAGCTGGATGCAGTGGTGCACAGCTGTAGTTCTAGCTACTTGGGAAGCTGAGGCAGGAGGACTGCTTGAGCCCATGAGTTCCAGGTTGCAGAGTGAGCTATGAGTGCACCACTGCACTCCAGATTCAGGGATAAAACAAGATCCTATCTCTAAAAAAGAAAAAATATATAGTGATTTACTCTGAATAGTAAGATTACTAGTAGTATTTTCTTCTTTATACTTTTCTATGCTTTCCAAGTTCTTTGCAATGAAAAATTTTTAATTAAAAAATGTTACATTTTAAAACCCAGCACAGGCTGGGCACGGTGGCTCACACCTGTAATCCTAGCACTCTGGGAGGCTAAGGTGGGTGGATTGCTTGAGCTCACAAGTTCCAGACCAGCCTGAGCAAAATCAAGACCCTGTCCCTACTAAAAATAGAAAAACTGAGGAAAAAGGATCACTTAAGCCCAAGTTGGAGGTTACTGTGAGCTATGACACCATAGTACTCTACTAAGAGCCCAAGTTGGAGGTTACTGTGAGCTATGACACCATGGTATTCTACTAAGGGCAACTCTACTCCACTCTCAACTATTTGAGACTCTGTCTCAGTAAATAAATAAATAAATAAATAAAATTCATGAAGTATGAATGATAATAGGTATGATTAATGTTTATATTCAAGCTATATTTGAAGGATCACTATCCATAACTTTTTTCTAGAAAAGACTGGGAGGTTTAGGAGAAGACAAAGGAAACCAAAAGCCAAGGACTACAGATATAAAATAGTCAACTGGCCCATGGAAAATATCACTAGATAGATATTCTATAAATGTCAAAGAAATAGGTGCTCAAATATTATTGAATGAATATGCAAATTAGATTTAAAAGAAGTTTATACAGCATATATAACTTGCAACTTGACATTTTATTTTGGCCTGTAGATCTTTTAATCCATCTCTGAATTACTATTTTTTTAAAGCTATTTCCGAAGAAGATTCCAGCATTCTGGCACAGAAGGATTGTGGAGTCCCTATGCGATGGGTTATGGAAAAAGGAGACTTAAGCCAGACATATACACACATGCAAGCTCAAGCACAGCTGCCTTTGCTAATGCTGCCCGAGTTGCAATAATGAAAGAAAAGGATTTATTTAAATTTCTTGAAGAGCTCAAGAGTAAGAGCCACTTGTTCTTTCTCCCCTGTTGTGAAGGATTTATATGTATATGCCCAGTCAGAAATAAGTACTAGAGCAGAGCACCAGAGACTGGTTTCATGGAAGACAACTTTTCCACAGACTAGGGAGGGGGTGTAGCTCTGACAGGAGGCAAAGTCCAAGGGGAGATGCAAGTGATGGGAAGCAGCTGAAAATGGAGATGAAGCTTCACTTGCTTGCAGAAGCTCCCCTTCTGCTCTGTGGCCCAGTTCCTAACAGGCCATGGACCAGTACTGTTCCATGTGCAGTCCTAGAGGCCATGTGCTGTAAGAGCAGAAAGAGCAGGACCACAGCCTATTCTGAGTGGCCCCTCTGTCACACAGGTACCATTTGAAAGCAAATATATATCTTACCTGAATATTCAGATGCCTGGATGAAGCATGGAGTCTGCGGATGGGCGGGAAGTGGGGTCAGGAGAGTAAAGAAGGGGGGGGCATGGCCACTGAGGAGAATAGATTAAAAAAAAAACAGGCAGCACATGTTTGTCTTTTATGTGAATTTCTAATTTCTTCCAACCTTTGCTTGTGATATCATTTTTATTTTTATCTTTTTAGGATGGAGTCCCTATTCAGATAGCCCATATTCAAAAATACCCGTCTTCCCACTGTTTCCTAATCTGGATGGGGTGGTGATGGGAAAGCCATTCAAAGACTTACAGAAATTAGAAATGTTAAGGAAAAAGGAGCCTTTGAATTACTTTGAGAACTATTTTTTCCATAAAAGAGACTGGAAAACACAGGTGAGATGTAGGTTGTCATATTAGCTAATTTAAATACTTGAGATTTTTAAGTACTAATTTAACAGAACTAATAACATGCTTTCTACAGATATTTTTAGTCATTATACAGTATTTCAAACCAGATTCTGTAGCCATATTTTAAAATTTAAGCCCAGTTGTAAATATTTCATTTAATTTCAATAAATATTTAAACTTACTGAAAAGTTTGGGGCTGAGTGTGAGGAATATAAAAATAACAACATCAGAATGCCCCCAGGTCCTACACCTGACTGCTCTCCGGACCTGCGCTATGGACTCCTCAACCAGCTCTAGATTGTGGCTGGGCAGATACCATGGGATGAAAGAACAAGTCCACAGCCTGATGGAGCCAATGCTGTTGTGGAAGGGCCACCCTGGCCTTGACCAGAATCCCAGTCTGTCCCAGCAGCACCTCTGGCCCTGCCTCAAGCTCTGTTGCTTCTAATCTATCCCCCCTCCAAGACATACTTTGTCGTCATGAGTTTTAAGGTGTTAAGCAAGTATGCCCAAGTTATGGCAGGTTTGTCACAGGCCTTCCAGCCTGAGAAACAGGATAGAGCTTTAACTGGAGGCCAGCCCACCCAGTGGGGCATCTCTGGGTTCAGAGGTCCATGTATTGTTCACATCATTTTAAAATCCCTGGAAGGTCCCTCCAAACATAGGGTTTAAGCCAGGTATCACTGTCACAAATGACCTCGAATTCAGTCTTTGTCTTTATCTGTCCAAATGAAGTCATACCCACAAGCAAATATCAATAACAATATGAAAAGGACATTTATCCCCTTTAAATTTATGTCCCAGCATCAAACTCCCCCATAAGGCTCATCTGTTTATTGTCAGTCTCTCCAGCTACAATATAAGGCTCATGTATGCAAGATTTTATTTCCTTTGCTTTTTCTCTTTCTTTCTTTCTTTTTTTTTTTTTTTGACAGAGTCTCACCCTATTCTCTAAGATAGAGTGCTGTGGTGTCAACCTAGCTTACAGCAACCTCAAACTCCTGGGCTCAAGTGATCCTCCTGCCTCAGCCTCCCAAGTAGCTGGAACTACAGCTTCTACAGACTATAGTGTCTGGCTAATTTTTCTATTTTTAATAGATATGGGGTCTTCCTCTTGCTCAGGCTGGTCTCAAACTCCCGAGTTTGAGAGATCCTCCTCTACTTCAGCCTAAGATTACAGATATGAATCACTCACTGTGCCCAGCCAGGACTTTATTTCTTTTACTGAGGTGTCCCCATCACCTAAAACAGGGCCTGGCCCACAAATGACATATTTTTTGGAAGAAAGAAAACTATAACACATATTATTTATTGAGAGCTAGATTGTCTCTAATAATCTCAGCAGAGGTAGAGTTAACAGTTTCTTAAATGATACCCTTCCTTCTAGTTTTGTCTCCTTTAATCTATTATCAACACAGTAGTCAAAGTGGCCTTGTTAAAATCAACTCAACACCCTCAATGGCTTTTCATATCATTCAGAGTGAAAATCAAAATCTTTCTCGTAGGATCATGCCTGTAAACCTAGCACTCTGGGAAGCCGAGGGTTTGAGGTTGAGCCTAGGAGTTTGAGATTGTAGTGAGTAATGGTGATGCCATTGCACTCTAGTCCAAGCGACAGAGGGAAACCCTGTGTCAAAAAAAGAAAAATCACAGTTTTCACATAGTTATTATACTAAATGCTACTCAGTCATTCACTTTAAATGGCTAATGTTATGTAATGTGAATTTTCACCTCAAAAGTTACTTTTTTTTTTTTTTTAGAGACAAGAGTCTGACTTTGTCGCCTTTGATAGAGTGTCGTGGCTTCACAGCTCACAGCAACCTCCAGCTCCTGGGCTTAGGCGATTCTCTTGTCTCAGCCTCCCGAGTAACTGGGACCACAGGCGCCCACCACAACACCCGGCTATTTTTTTGTTGCAGTTAGGCCGGGGCCGGGTTTGAACCTGCCACCCTTGGTATATGGGGCCGGCGCCCTATTCACTGAGCCACAGGCACCGCCCAAAAGTTACTTTTAAAATATATACTTAAACAGCCAGTCCTCCTATATAGTCCCAGCTACTCAAGGCTAAGGCAAGACCTGCTGAGTCCAAGAGTTTGAGGCTATAGTATAGCCACTGCACTTCAGCCTGGGTACCATAGCAAGACCTTATCTCTAAACACTTCCTTTCTCTCTCTTGTGTGCTCTCTCTCTTTCTTTCTCTCTCTCTCTATATATATGTATAAAACCTAAAATATATATATATTTAAACTAAAATACAACCTCCAATACCCTACCCTCTTCCCTTATTTTTTTTCTGTAACACTTATTGCCATCTAATATATTACATATTTATTGACATATCTAATTTATTTACATATTTATTTATTTATATATTTATTATAACACATGTAAACATATGTATTATCTGTACATCTATGCCTACTATATCTATGTATACTACATCTGTATATATTACATCAAACATGTTATAAATGTCTATTAAAATATAATTATGTTATACATATTTAAATATATAGTATATTAGATCTAATATGCTACATAGCATAGTACAGCTAATCTTTTATATTTTTAGTGCATCTAATCTAATAGACATATGTTTATAAATGCTATTTAGAAACAAAAAATGGAACTTTCAACTTTAAGAATGAAAGTAACGGGCGGTGCCTGTGGCTCAAGGAATAGGGCGCTGGCTCCATATACCGGGGGTGGCAGGTTCAAACCCGGCCCCAGCCAAAACTGCAAAAAAAAAAAGAATGGAAGTAACTGCGTTACATGAGCACTACTGCACCCAACACACAGACTCCCTATGACCATATAAAGATACTGGATGAAATAAAATGACAAACATTCAAAAATATTCAGAAAAAGGAAAACCCCAAGTTTCAGGAAACAAGAGAGAACCTAAAGCCAGAATGACAAATTCATAAAATGACCCTGAGAGTGGCCAAGGAGGGATGGTAGGTAGTTGCAATAGTTCTAGGCCCTGATAGCTAGGGTATAGATGCTGCTCATTCAGGGTCAAGAGACATGGACCCCTGCAGGTAAGAAGCTTAGAATGGAAACTTGTGTAAAAAGTAGACTCTGGAAGGGCTCCCCTCTCAGTGAAAAGAGAAGTTACAAACTTAAGCCCAAGCTTGACCCGCCCAAAGCTCTGAATGGAAAAGTATTCTATGAGAAATTTAAAACTCAAGATTGTAGAATGGATGGATATGGATCTGAATTTATCATTTCCACATTGGATGAAATCTCCAAGTTGAGAAATGACCCTAGGAACAGATTTTAGACCAGCGCTACCTTGGGAGTTCTGCAGACACAAACATAAACATGTCCAAATCTTAAGGTTCACACAGCTTATACCAAAAAGTTTTTAATTTATTTTTATTTTACTTATTTATTTTTTTTGGCCAGGCAGAGTGGCTCACACCTGTAATGAGGCAAGTGGATTGCCTGAGCTCAGGAATTCGAGACCAGCCTGAGCCATGGCAAGACCCCATCTCTAAAACATAGCCCAACCTTATGGCGGGTGCCTATAGTCCCAGTTACTGGGGAGGCTGAGGCAAGAAAATTACTGTGCCCAAAAGTTTGAGGTTGCTGTGAGCTGAGGATGCTCAGTCTACTGAGGATGACAAAGTGAGACTCAGTATCAAAAAATAAAAAAAATTTTAATCTCTTTTAAAGATAGGTTCACAAAAACTACTAGCCATATAAGGAAGCAATCTAGTCTGAACAAAAAAGATAGTAGATAAAATAAACAGGAGGAGTATCATAATAATTTGATATAACAAAACAACCTTTAAAAGCCTGTAAAAAATATTTTATATTATTAAATTGGTTTTATTTAAAGGAATAGAAACCATAATGGAGAAAAGGGCCATACAGAATGAGGGAAAACAGTCTAATTTGAAAATCAATGGAATTTCTAGAGATGAAAAATTGAGTACTGAAATGCTTTCTAAAAATTGATTAAACCTGGCTAGGTGCAGCATCTCACTCCTGTAATCCTAGCATTCAGGGATACCATAGCAGGAGGATCACTTGAGCCTAGAAGTTTGAAACCAGCTTGGACAAGATAGTGATACCTTATCTCTACAAAAAATATAAAACTTAGCCATGCATGGTGGCAGGCACCTGTAGGCACATGGAGGCTGAGGCAGGAGGATCACTTCAGGCCAGGAATTCAAGACCAGCCTCAGCAACATAGTGAAGTCCCGTCTCTACAAAAAATAGGAAAAATTAGCCAGATATGATGGTGTGCACCTGTAGTCTGATCTAGTCAGGAGACTGAGACAGGAAGACACTTAAGCTGGGAGTTTGGAGTTATAGTGAGCTATAATCATGCCACTACACTTCAGCCTGGGTAACAGAGTAAAAAGTTGTTTCTTTAAAAAAAAAAAAATTAACCAAAGAAAGGAAGAGAGGGAAAGAGGGATGAAGTGAGGAAGAAAAGGAAGGAAGACATGCAGAGGATAAATTTTCAAGTATCAAAGAAAAGGATTCTAAGATTGATTTTTTAAAATTTTCAGGTATCTGTTCTTTAAAGGAATCACACCTAATACATAACACAGAAAGCTTGAAAATAAAGGGACAGAAAAAGATATTCCAGACAAATATAAATCAAAATAAGCTGTATAAATAGGGTGTGTATATGTATTTATATATATAATATGTACGTAGTATATGAAAATTAAATTTTAAAGAAAATATAACTAAAGAGGCTATTTAATGATTTTTACAAAATGCCAAAAAGATATAACTACCCTGAACCTATATTCACCTAGTGAACTGGCAGATAAGGAGAAAAATAGAATCACAAAGATTAACCTTAAACTTTTTAAAAGAATTATACATATTTTAAAATGTAAGGATAATTGCTAAATGCTTTTTTGTTTGTTTTTTGAGACAGAGTCTCACTTTGAGACAGAGTCACCTCAGTATTTTTATTTTTTATTTTTTGTGAGACAGAGTCTCACTATGTCCCCCTTGGTAGAGTGCCATGGCGTCATAGCTCACAGCAAACTCAAACTCTTGGGCTCAAGCGATTCTCTTGCCTCAGCCTTCCAAGTAGCTGGAACAATAGGCACCTGCCACAATGCCCAGCTATTTTTAGAGACAAGGTCTCGTTCTGGCTCAGGCTGGTCTCCAACCTGTGAGCTCAGGCAATCCACCTACCTAGGCCTCCCAGAGTGCTAGGATTACTGGAGTGAGCCACCATGCTCAGCCTCTGATAATTGCTAAATGAACAGGCAAATCCATAATCACAGTGGGAGATTTTATCTAGAAACTCCAGAAATTGATAAAGCAGACAAAAATAAATAAATCAATCTCTATTAATAAAAAGTAGGTGGGGCATGGTGACTCACACCTATAATCCTAGCACTCTGGTAGGCTGAGGCTCAGGAGTTGAATCCAACATGAACAAGAACCAGACCATCTCTATTAAAAATAGAAAAACTAGTTAGGCATTGTGGCGGGCACTTGTAGTCCCAGGTACTCCGGAGGCTGAGGCAAGAGATCACTTGACCATGACCATGGAGTTACTCTGTCTCAAAAAAAAAAAAAAAAAAAAAGGAGAGGGAGGGAGGGTGAAAAAAAAAAGAAGAAAGAGTGAAGTGTAACTACTGATTACTGTAGAATCAGTATCTATCAAAGTTATTTTGGGACTTGAAACACTTAAGCAATATTTGTAAACAGGAGAAAGGACCCTTAAGGCTGTCTCAATCTAAGTTGCATAATAGAATCACTTAAGAGAGCTTTTTAAAAACCCTGTGCCTGGTGCAGATTGGCCTGAGCAAGAGCAAGACCCCACGTCTACTAAAATTAAAAATATATATATATAGCTAGGCATTATGGTGGGCGCCTGTAGTCCCAGCTACTTCAGAGGATGAGGCAGGAGGATCAATCGAACCCAGGAGTTTGAGGTTGCTGTGATCTAGGCTGACACCATAGCACTCTATCTTGGGACAACAAAGTGAGACTCTGTCTTAAAAAATAATGAAGTCCCAAGGTCTTAGTATATATAAAAAAAAAAAAACCTACCATCGTGTCTCTTTAAATCACTAGTCTGTGGTGGGACCCAGGTGTCAGTATTTTTTAAAGTTCCAACATGCAGCCAAGGCTAAAAACCACTGCTCAAGGAAAAGAAAAATTTAATATAAGAGAGAGAGACAGGACTGACTACATAATTTTCAGGGCCCAGTGAAAAAAATGTAGAGTCCTTTGCTTGCAAATAATCAAGAATTTTAAGATAGCAGACTGGGCGAGGTGGTTTACACCTATAATCCTAGCATGGATTGCTTGTGCTCAGGAGTTTAAGACCAGCCTGAGCAAGAGCAAGATCCTGTCTAAAACTAGCTGGGTGTCTTGGTGGGCCACCTATAGTCCAAGCTCCTTCAAAGCCTGAGGCGAGAGGATCATTTGAGCCTAACAGTTGGAGGTTGCTGTGAGCTATGACTCAATAGCACTCTACTTTGGGGCGACAGAGTGAGACTCTGTCTCAAAAAAAAAAAAAGTAATTTCAAAACAGCAATAGCAAAACATTAAGCCAGACGCAAGGCCCTCCTAATGAAGAGGACTGTGTAACTGCACAAGTCGAACACCCAGAAGCCCAGCCCTAGAGAGAGGAAAACCGAAGTAAGATCTCCCACACATGAGAGGGAAGGAGAGAAAATTAACTAAAGGATGGAGAAATCCTAAGACAGAAAGAAAAGTGGAGAGAATTCATATTAGATAGCTTTAAAGAGATAAGCTCACCAGTTGAGAGAGTTGGAAGGTTTGGTTTTCCAACAGCCACTATGAGGATGGTAATAGAGTTTTTTGTTTGTTTTCTTTTTTCTTTCTTTCTTTTTTTTTTGGAGATAATCTCACTTTGTCACCCTCAGTAGAGTGCTGTGGCATAATAGCTCACAGCAACCTCAAACTCTTGGGCTTAAGCTATCCTCTTGCCTAAGCCTCCCAAGTTAGCTGAGACTATAGGAGCCTGCCACACACCAGGCTATTTTTAGAGATGAGGTCTTGCTGTGGCTCAGGTTGGTCTTGAACCCATGAGCTCAGGCAATCCACCCACCTCGGCCTCCCAGAGTGCTAGGATTACAGGTGTGAGCCACCACAACCTGCCTTGATGGTAATAGAGTTAACGGCAAATGAAGAAAAGGAAATACACATGAAAGCAATCAGCATATTTACATGATTTTCACCAGCATTGTTCACCAGCCCAGGAACAGGGGCAAGAGATGGCCAGTTCCCAGGGAGAAGTTTGAGAGTAACAGAGGTTGTGCTGTATGGAGACCATAGTCATTTTTGGTGCTTTTTGATGGCTTGGAAAGTTGGGGTCATGATGGTGTTGGCTCCTCCATATCCTTTCCACATGAAAACCAAGTGGTCTAGGGCGGCACCTGTGGCTCAGTGAGTAGGGCGCCAGCCCCATATACCAAGGATGGTGGGCTCGAACCCGGCCCCGGCCAAACTGCAACAAAAAATAGCTGGGCATTGTGGCAGGCACCTGTAGTCCCAGCTACTTGGGAGGCTGAGGCAAGAGAATCGCCTAAGCCCAGGAGTTGGAGGTTACTGTGAGCTGTGATGCCACAGCACTCCACAAAGGGCAATAACGTGAGACCCTGTCTCTAAAAAAAAAAACCAAGTGGTCTATACGTCTCTTAGGGCAAGGCTTTGTCATTATTAATGGGAATTTACCAAATACCTATTCACAAACGGTGCTCTGCTAGGTGCTCCAAAACAATTGACGATAGTGTAGTAATAACCTTATAAATTATATACTAATCCTTTCATAATAACATATACTTGTTTATTATAGCTTTATTGTTGCCTAATTCAAACCAAAACATATTACTAAACTTCTTTTGTAAATATGCATAAAGGCAGCAAACGTAAAGCCTATAGACCCTGCCTCCGGCTATTCAGATGACATCCTCGACATTGCTCAAATGTTCAAGAAAAAGCAGACTTGGACAGTGGCTGATGCAGCTGCTATTAAACACCAGGTGAGTATTCACTGCTGAATCCCTTCCCAGAAAGCACTGAAAAAAGTATTGTCTACTTCATTACTACACTATGAAACCAGGAGAATTTTTATCTGTTCTATGCTTTAGAGTACAGAGTCTCACTTTATCACCCTTGGTAGAGTGCTGTGGCATCACAGCTCACAGCAACCTCCAGCTCTTGGGCTTTAAGTGATTCTTTTGCCTCAGCCTCCCGAGTAGCTGGGACTACAGGCGCCCGCCACAACGCCCAGCTATTTTTTTTGGTTGTTGCAGTTTGGCCGGGGTGGGGTTTGAACCCACCACCCTCAGTATATGGGGCCAGCGCTCTACTCACTGAGCCACAGGCGCTGCCCTGCTCTATGCTTTTAAAATAAGACAAGATTATTTCTCATTTTAACCCATTGTAATGACAACATTTCTGGCTCCACCATCAAATGGATTCTAATGTTAAGTGTTATAATTTCATCCTGGTAATCATTTATGCAGCTATACCCAGCCTCATTTCTGGAACATTCATTTGCTTCATCCTGGAAATAGCAAACTAAGGTAGTAAACCAACAGTTACTGTGAGTGGTGTACTCAGAGGATAGTGGTGAGTGAAAGCATCTTTATTATAGCAGCTAAAACAATGATAATAATAGCTCCTAAGTGTCAGCCACTGTGCTCTACAAGTGATAAACAATGCTGATTCATTTGATTATCACAACACCATTTTAAGGTAGGCGCTGTTGTCATTTCTTGTCATTTTATATAGATGCACAGAGAGGTTAAGTGATTTGCCAAAAACACACAGCTAATATGTAATAAGAATTACAAACATGGGAAATATGCTTCAAGAATACACACTTTTTGGCCAGGCGCATTGGCTCACACCTATAATCCCAGCCCTTGGGAGGTCAAGGCAGGTGGATTTCCTGAGCTCACAGGTTTGAGAACAACCTGAGCCAGAGCAAGACCTCATCTCTAAAAAGAGCTGGGTGTTGTCACAGGCTCCTGTAGTCCCAACTACTTGGGAGACCAAAGCAAGACAATCACTTAAGCCCAGGAATTTTGAGGTTGCTGTGAGCTATGATGCCACAACACTCTACCAAGGGGACAAAGTGAGACTTTGTCTCTTTTTTTGAGACAAGGGCTCACTCTGCTCCCAGGCTACCATGCAGTGGTGTCATCATCACTCTAACCTCAAACTCCTAGGCTCAAGCAATCCTCCTGTCTCAGACTCTTTTTTTTTTTTTTAGACTGAGTCTCAAGCTGTTGCCCTGGGTAGAGTGCCGTTATGTCATAGCTTACAGCAACCTCCAACTTGGGCTCAAGTGATCCTCTTGCCTCAGTTTTTCTATTTTTAGTAGAGACAGGGTCTCACTTTTTGCTCAGGTTGATCTCAAACCTGTGAGCTCAGGCTATCCACTGGCCACGGCCTCCCACTGCATCTGGCCTCTGTCTCAGACTATTGAGAACCTGGGACTAGGCAGAGGCCACCACACCTGACTAATGTCTTCTATTTTTTGGTAGAGAAAGAAGGGGAGTGGTGTCTCATTCTTGCTCATGCTGATTTCGAACTCCTTTCCTCAAGCAATACTGACATCTAGCCTCCCAAAGTGCTAGGATTATAGGAGTGAGCCATCACACCCGGCTGGAATACACACTTTTAACCATAAAGCTACTTTTGTGCCCTGACTTCTCAGCAAACTTTGTACCCTACAAAGATAGACAGGGATGTTATCTACTTTACAGCACCTCCCTCTGCATTTGGGACTAATAACCCAGCTCTCCCAGACAATTCTACTTCCTTGGCCTTTCCAATACTGCATATTTGTTTCTCCTTGTAGCTCTGTGTCCCTTCCTCCCTCTTCTCTTTCCTAAATGTTTATTCTTTAAGGATTGACATTTCCTAGTTTTCTAGTCTCATCCTATTGCTCTTCTTACCCATTCATTTGTTCAGTATATGCATCCCTTCATTTGTATATACTGACCCATTTATTTGTTCAATAAGATATCCTTAGATTAGGAGATGCCACAGAATAAAATACACAGTTCCTACCCTCACTAAGTTTGGAGAAGGAAATGGGTAGGAGGAATATATTGAGATAAACAGAATTACAGATATTCAATGCTGCATGCACAAGATCACAAGAATTAGCTCCCCACCAGGTGTGGTGGCTCACGACTGTTATCCTATCTCCAGGAGGCCAAAACCAGAGGATCCCTTGAGCTCAGGAGTTTAAGACCAGCCTGGCCAAGAGCAAGACCCTATCTCTACTAAAAATAGAGAAATTAGCTGGACATTGTGCTACTTGGGAGGCTGAGGCAAAAGGATCCCTTGAACCCAGGAGTTTGAGGTTGTTGTGAGCTATGATGCTACGGCACTCTAGCCTTGGTGACAGAGTGAGACTCTGTCTCAAAAAAAAAAAAAGAAAGAAAAAAAGTGCACTCCCAACCTCTGTCTCATCATGGTACAAATTCACAGTAACGTAAATGGAGGCTGTTTTCATCCAAAGGCCTCTGGCTCTGGGGCATCAGCTGCCCCAAGGGCTGAGACTCTTGAGAAGATCAATAGTTTGCATCCCAGTGACCCAACTGGAGCAGAACATTGGGGATTTCTGCATTAGATGAAGAAACAGCTAGGCAGAGTATTCTTCGGGCTATCTCAATCTACGCTCTATGTTTCAGCTGCCACCTATATACTAAAAACTCTTAAAAATTTGTCACTAAACTAGACTTCTATCTCACTGACCACATAATGAACATTTCTACCACTATGTGTATCTCATAAGGAATTGAACATGTCCAAAACCAAACTCATTATCGTCTGCATCAAATTGGCTCTCCCTGGGTGATTCTATGCCTCAGTTGTTGATACCACTATTTACACAGTCACTAAAGCTATGAAACCAGAAGCCATCATTAACTTAGACATTTTTACTCATTTCTCACATCCACCAACCAAGTCTAGACCTTTTCATTCTCTAAAGATATTTCCAGTCTGTCCTCTTCACTCTGTCCCTATTACCACTACCTTAATTAAGGCCCTCATCAGGTCTCCAGCCTGGTTTCCTTATAGCTCCTGCCCTCCAACTATTCTCCACACAGCTGCATGAAGGTCTAACCATGTCACTGTCCTGCTTAAAGGTGATTGTGTCCCTCTCAAAAATGACAGGGTTTTTCTGCTCCACACAACTAAGGGATTTATCTCACTTTCTGCCAAAACACTGGCTCCCTACAGCATGACTTTGGCAGAGGAAAGGGCTCTCCCCACCCTCCACTGAGATCACTGACTTTCAAGATTAAGTCTAAGGGCCTGCCTCTCCTCCGTTATTACTCCTTACCTCCTACTTTAAACTTGATACTCCAGCCATACCAAGTGCCTGTACCCTCCTACTAACTTCAGATGTTTGTTGCCTTTGAGCTTTTATTTATGCTGTCCCTTCTCCCTATGACACCTCCCCATCACAACTCACTCCCTCAATTTGATCAAATCCTTGAGGACCCATTCAGCTTCTTCTCCCAGGTGGTTCTTCCAGTCCTAGGCTGAATTAGGGCCCATCCTTGGACTCCTGTTATATCTGGAGACTTTTACTATCCCACACCTCTCCCTATTTCAGTTCATTGTATTTTTAATATCTCATTGTTCCTGAGTAATACTTTTTTTTTTTTGAGACAGAGTCTCATTTTGTCATCCTCGGTAGAGTGCTGTGACATCACAGCTCACAACAACCTCAAAGTCTTGGGCTTAAACGATTCTCTCGCTTAAGCCTCCCAAGTAGCTGGGACTATAGGCGCCCGCCACAACACCGAGCTATTTTTAGAGGCAGAATCTCGCTCTGGCTCAGGCTGGTCTTGAACCTGTGAGCTCAGACAATCTATCTGCCTCAGCCTCCCAGAGTGCTAGGATTACATGAGTGAGCCACTGGCCCCAGCCCTGAGTAAGACGTTTTGATTGTTCATCAACTCCTAGCCCACATGTTCTCAAGAGGCACTACCCAATGTACAGGCTCAGTGACTTTCAAAGCCTGGGAACATAACTCTTGGAATATCTATAATTGTGGTCCATAAATTAAAGATAATTATGGTAACTATTGTAAACTTCTGCTTTCTCACTGCAGGTGAAGAGAGCTACAGACAACTATAATTTAGGAATTGCCCTTGAGCACCGGAAGGAAATGCTAAACCTCTGGCAGAAAATCCGAGGAGATTTGGTTGGGATAGACACTAAAAATGAGTCCTTTTATGACACATTTTCTACTTATACATGGTCATGGAATGTTTGCCAAGAATTACTTTCTCCTAAGGACTTAAGATTATTTGATGCCTACACGTATAGAAATTCCTTTCACAACTCTGGATTCTCTTCCTCGTCAGTAATCAGTGAAAGTGACACAGAGACAGGAAGAAAAAGAAAACGGATAAGTTTCAAAGGATTTCGACAATGAAATTTCTACATTTTCTAAACAGCTCATCACAAACTACTTTTTCATAGTTATCAAAATTATGGTTTCTTGCTTTTGTCTAATACATCCTTAGCAGCTGGAAATTTTGACATCTTTTGGATTCTGACCAGTAAAGAAGTTTAACTCATAAAATGGTTTCCCTTTCTTAAATCTTTATAGTAAATAGATGTGGTGCTGGTTAGTTTCCTAGCAACCAGCTGCACTCTCCTGCCCCCACCTGGCATAAAGCTGCCTCGCATTCTGTGCGAAGGACAGAGCCTTCTGGGCTTTTAAAGGACCTCCAAGCAGTAATCTTCTGTCTGAGTTTATGTGACTGTCTCCGGGTTAGGTTTTCCATTGTGAAAGAGGCCAAAGACAATAGGTGAAAATGACCTTTCAGTTAGGCCAAGGTGGGTGGATTGCCTGAGCTCACAGGTTCAAGACCAGCCTGAGCCAGAGCAAGACCTCATTTCTGAAAATAGCTGAGTGTTGTGGCAGGTGCCTGTCATCCCAGCTGCTTGGGAGGCTGAGGCAAGAGAATCGCTTAAAGCCCAAGAGTTTGAGATTGCTGTGAGCTGTGATACCACAGCACTCTACCAAGGACTATAAAGCAAGACTCTGTCAAAATAAAATAAATAAAATAAAATAAAATAAATAAAATAAAATAATAAAATAAAATAAAATAATAAAACAATAAAATAAAATAAAATAAATAGAAAAGAAAATGACCTTTCAGTTACAAGGAATAATATTACCGGCCCCCCAAAAAAACTTAGATTAAATTTGAGTGTTCCCAAGGTTCCGAGCTACAAACCTGCACACTCGGATTATTCTTAACTTGTCAATTGCATGTGTTGTTTTTTTAATGCATTTAATAAAGAAGCACGTGCACAACTATATTACAAGTGAGGGTTGTTTTATTGTGGGAAAATATACATTACATAAAATTTGCTATTTTCATCATGTTTAGATATATATTATCCATTACTTTTTTTTTTGAGACAGAGTCTCAAGCTGTTACCCTGGGTTGAGTGCCATGGCGTCACAGCTCACAGCAACGTCAAACTCAATGGCTTACGCGATTTTCTTGCCTCAGCCTCCCAAGTAGCTGGGACTACAGGTGCCCACCACAATGCCTGGCTATTTTGTTGTTGTTGTCATCATTGTTGTTTTAACAGGCCCCGGCCAGGTTCGAGCCCGCCAGCCTCAGTGTACCACTGAGCTGCCCCCCCATCCATTACATGTTCATTCTTCCTTGTCCCACCTTGGAGTTGTTAGGGCATTTTTCTATGGGTTGACCACAAAGACACAGATCACTTCTGTGCCAGTGGATTCCACTGTCCTATCTGGGGTGCCACTTGTTGGGGCCTGGGACTGGGCAGGTCTCTGGCCCGGCTTATCTATCCTCCAGCTGGACAGCTGTGCTATCTTGCTAGGGAACAATTACCCTTAGGTGCCTGAGGGCTATTCGCCTTAGCAGAAGGGAGAGAGAGAGGGAAAGACAGTCTCTGAGGGATAGAAACAGACTTAATAGAGTACATCTCAGCAGTCTTCTTAGACAGACCCTGGGCAGGAGCCTGTCTAAGTGAAATGAAAGAGTCAGTGAGGGGGTAAGTGAAAGAATGAGTGTTCCCCAACTGCCTTCTCCTGTAGCTTCTTAGAGATATGATCGGGTGGCTACTTACACTACAGGTGTAGTGACTGCCAATCACTCATGTTCTCATCACGTGAGCTCTTGTGTTAGGAGAGCTGAATCCCTTCCCAAGGTGTTACATTACTAAGCTGTTACAGGTGTTTCTTAAAACTCTCGCTTCTCCTTCCTATGAAGCTATATGGTGATCTGCTACACTTTTGGACTCAGGAAATCTGATCTAAAGTCAAGATGTCAAATTTTTTGCTATGGCATCATAGTTCACAGCAACCTCAAACTCTTGGGCTTAAGCGATTCTCTTGCCTTAGCCTCCCAAGTAGCTGGGACTACAGGTGCCCGCCACAACTCCTGGCTATTTTTTTTTTTGTTGCAGTTGTCATTGTTGATTTTAGCTGGCCAGGGCCAGGTTTGAACCTGCCAGCCTCGGTGTATGTGGCCGGCACCCTACCCACTGAGCTATGGGTGCTGCTCACAAAAAATGTTTTATTTCCTGGCCAATTCTGATCTAAAAATGTAAGGGATGAGATGAACTATCTGTAAATGTCACGCAAGAGACTGGTTTGCAGGTGTGTGGCAAAGTCCACACTTAGCATATAGAACAAATGCTTTTTAAATTCAAATCATTGCTCTAGAAAAATATGACCTAGAAAAAGGAAAAGATATGTTTGATAAGGATGAGGACAGTGACTGACAATATAAAATTGTAAAATGTCAGGAAAAAGCAATGAAGATAGTAAAGACCACCAAAACTATTTGTTGAAATAGGCTTAAAGTAATTTTATGAATGTTTCCTTGACTATTCAAAAGAGTCTAAATACACTTGCTACTCTTTTTTTTTTTTGCAGTTTTTGGCCAGGGATGGGTTTGAACCTACCATCCCCAGTATATGGGGCCAGTGCTCTACTCCTTTGAGCCACAGGTACCACCCTATACTTGCTACTCTTTACAAAGTTATGAAATTAGAGAAAAGAACTAACCTGTGGATAAGTAACCACGTTTTCTAGCCAAAAAAACCAAGACTTATGGTTTGACAAGAGATTTTTTTTTTTTTTGGTATGGTCATGGGAATAACAAAGAATCTAGAAGTAATTTGGATGCCAAAATATTAGAATTCCTGGAATATTTCCTTGGATCAATGGGATAACAGAATATTTTAAGCAGATTTGTTCTGAAAATCTAAAATGTACAGCAATACATTCTTTCTACTACATTGTCACACACTGTTGATGTCTATACTCATCCATTCATTCATTAATTATTTACTGCATACTGTGTGTTGGAACCAGTTCTAGGTCCTGTATATGTAACAGTGAACAGACCAATAAAATGCCCTGACCTCACAGAGCTTAGTAATGGAGCTAGCTATAACCACTGCACTTCTAGAAGTTAATTCTAAAGAAATAATCATTAATGTACAAAATGGTTTAGTTACAAAGAAGTTTATCATGTTTTGGTAGTAAAAAACCAAAAGTCACCTAATTGTCCAATAAATAATGATATAGCTATACAAAACAATGCCAGAAAGTTATTAAATGATGTTGTAAAATAACATTTCAAACAAAGGAATAATGTTCCCAACCTACTGTTAAGACAAAAAGCAAGCTCCAACTGCTAAGAGGTATGGGGTAACTTTATGGAGTTATTCTAAACTTGGTTTTGATGATGGCTGCACAAAATAAAGATTTTTATGAAAATGTATTGAATTATATACTTAATACAGATGAATGTGACTGTATGTAAATTATACCTCATGACGCCGTGAAAAAAAAAAAAGAAAGCATTTTTTTCTGAAGTTATTTTAAATTAAAAGTTATATCCAGGGCGGCGCCTGTGGCTCAGTGGCTAGGGCACCAGCCCCATATACCCAGGGTGGCAGGTTCGAACCCACCTCTGACCAAACTGCAACAAAACATAGCCAGGCATTGTGGCGGGTGCCTGTAATCCCAGCTACTCGGGAGGCTGAGGCAAGAGAATCGCCTAAGCCCAGGAGTTGGAGGTTGCTGTGAGCTGTGACGCCACAGCACTCTACCAAGGGAGATAAAGTGAGACTCTGTCTCTTAAAAAAAAAGTTATTTCCGGCTGGGCAGGTGGCTCACATCTGTAATCCTAGCACTATGAGAGGCCAAGACGAGTGGATTGCTTGAGCTCTCTAGTTCGAGACCAGCCTGAGCCAAAATCAAAGACCCCAGTCTCTACTAAAAATAGAGAAACTGAGGCAAGAGGATCACCTGAGCCCAAGAGTTGGAGGTTGCTATGAGCTACTATGATGCCCTGGCACTCTACCCAGGGCAACAACTTCGGACTCTGTCTCAAAAAAAAAAAAAAAGTTATTCATAAAAATGAATTAGAAAAAAAGAAAAAGAAAGATATACACCAAAGTATTAATGGGTTAAATTAATGGTAGACTAGGATATTTTCTTTTATCTTTATCTTCTAAATGAAGATAATAGATAATGTTCTATAAAGTTCTAAATGTTCTATAATAAGCATATATTTATTTTGCAATAAGAAAAAAACCTACACATGCTTTTTTAAAAGTAAAGTCGTTAAACTAGCTTATACAATTATCTAGGGCTGCTATAAAGGCTATCTAGGGCCTGTGAAACCTTGAGGGCAAATTAAGATACCAGGAAACCTTTCCTCAGCCGTCCAGGTCCAGCGCACCTGCTCAAACAGCCCAGAATTCTCATTGACTGGTAGTGAAAGAAAAGCTTGAAACAATTAACTACCTTTGTCTTCAACTAACACCCAAGGCAATAATCCAGAATGAGAGTTCTTAATCTTTACAACCTCTGAACTCACACCACACACTGAGCTAGAAGAGTTTTCTTTAGTCACCACAAGAGAGACCCTTAACTTCTCTGAAACTGTGTTCTCTGAGGCTACAGTCCTGTATGAAGTCTGATACCACAGATAGCTCCCACCCATGTCTTCCAATTTTGCTTGGAAAAAAATATTGTAGGTGCTTGAAAAGATTGGAAAAAACTAGTGATACAGGACAAGCAAAGATAACTGTGTAAAATTACGTTTAGTATGCTTCAGTGCATTTCCCAAAAAGGGCCCAAGCTGTTTGACATTTTAAATGGTTCTAATTAGAAGAACTAAGATACAGTAGTAAGCAATCTCAAGTGAATACAGAGAGTGAGCTCTCTATGAGAAAATATGCAGTGGGACTGTTGATTGGGAGCACTAAATAGCTTCTGGTGGGAAGAGAGAAAAAACCGAAGATGAGTGAACAAGATGCCAAAAATAAATATAAATCAATCACCAAATCTACGAACAGCTAGCCTTGAGAAAAGATAGAAACTCTTGTTCTTTGGAAAGGAGCTTTTGCGCCTGTAATCCCAGCACTCTGGGAGGCTGAGGTGGGTGGATTGCCTGAGCTCACAGGTTTGAGACCAGCAGGAGAAGAGCTAGACCTTGCCTCTAAAAACAGCCAGGTGTTGTGGGAGGTGCCTGTAGTCCCAGCTACTTGGGAGGCTGAGGCAAGAGAAGCAGTTGAGCCCAAGAGTTAAGAGGTTGCCATGAGCTAGGGCACTTTACCAAGGGTGACAGCTTGAGACTGCCTCAAAAAAACAAACAAACAAAAAAGGGCTTAGAGCTTGTTCTCACTTCTTTGGTGGAAAAAGTACAGAATCACTCATAGCTTCCCTTAATTTTACCTACAGAATCTGCAATGGAATAAAGGATTACCAACTTGCTATGTCCAGCACTGCACATTAACCCTTTTCCTTCTCTTCTTCCAAGTGGTATTCATCCTGTTTCTCTTAGAAGTCTTCTCAACTTCTATCTATGTTGACAGAATACTTTCTTCTAAATTACTTTAAGAATCGGTTTGCAGTAATTAAGGAAATAGATACGTAAGGCTAAACTATATTAATACAACAAACTATATGCAGGTATGTATTTCGATCTTGATTGTACCAATAACAGCAAAAGGTAAATGGTTATATTTTCTAAATGTATCCTTGGCTCTTCCAATTAATCGAAAGAGTAAGCCTCGTTCATTTCATATACATCCCCAATCCCTACAAAAATATACAGAACCTCCATAGTTAACCACCTCCTTACATTGACTACCTCCTTAAGTTGACCTCATTTTCATAGGCCAAATGCACCATTCACTGGTAAGTAGCATTACAGCAGGCCTAGTTTCTTATATTGACCACCTCCCCATATTGACCAGTTTGTTACAGTCTCTTGAGTGGTCAACTTACATAAGTTCTACTGTATATACATATTGTATGTGTAACTAGAAGAGCTGGAAAATTGCACTTTTTTGTCCTGCTGCTTACTACCAATGACTCAAGATTTTTCCTGTTTTACCACTTGAGGGAAACCGGAGAACTTCGTAGAGGATTCCAGCTTTGAACTGGGGCTCAAGTGAAATGTCCCCCACTTCCTTCCCAGCCTGCAGGTCTACTAGGGAAAAAACGACTACCAAGAAGACTTCCGCCAGCTGGGTCTCCTTTCCCACAGAACCCTTCCCCAAGGCGGCCCCACCCAACAGAATTCAAACTCCACCAGGACGCGGAGCTGCGGACCAGCCCCGCCCCGCCCCCTCTTTTCCCGCCCAGACAAGGCGCCGTCCGGAAGGGGGCGTGGCTCTCAGGAAGTTCTCCTGTTACGGAAAGGGAGCCATTTCCGGCTCCGGTGTCATGGCGGGTTCTTACTGTGAAGAGGTGCTGGTGGCCCTTGGCGGAAAGAGGCAGCAGTTCGGTAGCCGGTTCTTGAACGATCCGGCGCGCGTCTTCCACCACAATGCCTGGTAATCGCCCTGCCTGCTTCTCGCCCCTTGTCCCGCTGAACTGGAGCGCGCCAAGAAGTCTCTAACCGCTGGTCACGAGTCCCGCCGCTGTACCCTAGGTGCTCTCCTCCCGGGGGGTAGTGGGCCGCAGCGCTCCGCGGCTAGCCACTCACTCTCCCCGCGGGCAGGACATGAGGCCCCTAAGCTGCGCGTTTCATTTTCCCAGGGACAATGTGGAGTGGTCGGAAGAGCAGGCCGCGGCAGCAGAGAAGAAAGTCCAGGAGAACAGTACCCAGCGGGTGTGCCAGGAGAAACAAGGTGCGCCCTGGTGGGCCAGTCAGTGGTATTGGCAGCCACCCCACTGCTGAACGCGCCCGCCCGAGAGGTCAGAGAATTGTGACCGCCAACATCATTTGTTACTGGCCTGTTGCATAACTCAGGAGTAGATCAGAGGACGAGATGAGCAAGGAGGGAAAAAGGTAGCCCAGTAACAAAATCTTGTTAAGGCAAGATTCGTGTTAACTTTAATTTGGGAAAGAGTAGCTGTCTTTAATTCTGTTGATGAGACTTGTATTGATATGGCTGGCCTGTCTCAACTATGTGGTCACATGATAATCTTAGAAGCTGTACTTTCTACATGATTTGCATTTTGTTTTAGGAGATGTTGCCTTTGAAACTAGATTCAAGCAATCCCATTCTAAATATTGTTGGGGGTGGCTAATGACTCTTAAAGACTGGTAATTATTAATATCTTTTACTTGTGTGGTGGATATAAGGGTTCAGGGTTTTTGCCAAGGAAAGGTGGATGAAGCTAAGTGGAAATAAATCTGACCAAAGAAAAGAGGTGATTGATTTCACTGCAAAATGTCCCTAGATAATAAAACCAGGACTGATTAGTCCAGACAGTTTGAAGATTGGTCTAGGAATTTGAGGGGAGTAATCACTGAAAGAGTTCTGTGCAACAGTGAGAACATTCCAGTTACAAAATATTACCCAGCATAGTTTGACAGGGACTAGATCAAAACAAATTAAGAGTTGAAAGGGATTTTGAAAATCATGTAGTCCAATATCCTCTTTTTACAGTTAAAGAAACTTGGACCCCAGGACATTAAGTGCTTTGCCCAGAGGTAAGCAGTCAGTTAGTAGTAGCAGTAGTGGAACTAAAGTCCAGTTTCTTAGATTTTTATTCTTTCTTCTACACTGCAGACATTTTTCTCTTGGCACCATTTTCTATTTTCCTTTTAGCCTTGTTTCCATTTTTAATATTTATATGTCGGTTAGTAGTATTGAGTTTGAATAAGGAACAACAGAAGAAACAAGGCCATTTAGCTTGTAAAAAATAAAATTTAAAGAGGAAAATAACTGTCCATAAATATGAGAGTTGTTCTGCATGGCCCTGAGAAATGGTAGGACCTTTTGACTAGAAGCTTTTAAGAAGATTTTGCTCAGTGTTAGAATTTGTCTCGGGTTAAAGGACATCTAGAGTCTAGAGATGTGGGAGAAAAATTGATAGTTACTAAGGTCTCTGACAGAGAGTTCCAGCAGAAGTTAGACACCTTGGGAATGATGACAGGAGGAGTTTGATTATAATGATAAGTGGCAGGACTCAGTGAACTCAAGTGCCATCAACATAGAGACTGTGATTCTACTACTTGATATTTGACAGTTGAAAATTGGTCCTTAAAAAAATGTTTTTTTTAAGTAAGTCATTTAAATGTTTTTCTTAACTATTTACAGTTGATTATGAAATCAATGCTCACAAATACTGGAATGAGTTCTACAAAATTCACGAAAATGGGTTTTTCAAAGATAGACATTGGCTTTTTACTGAATTTCCTGAGCTGGCACCTAGTCAAAACCAAAATCATTCTAAGGGTTTGCTCTTGGAGAACAAGAAGAGTGAAATACCTGAACCTAGAAGCAGAGAAGATGGACCTGGATTAATTATAGAAGGACAGCACAAGTGTTCTTTGAACAGCCTTGAACATAAAACACAGATGCCTCCTGTGGAGGAGAATGTAACTCAGAAACTCAGTCACATGGAAATTAGTGCTGATGAGTTTCCTGGATCCTTAGCCACCTACCGAATACTTGAGGTAAGCTTTTATGGTCCTGCTAGTGGAGTAAGTAAAGCTGTTGTATTCTGCACAGGGAGTAGCATAAAGAGGCTGACAAAAAAGTGACTTGAATAGCTTAGAAAAGCTGACTAGACTTGACCCTTATGTTGACCTAGATTTGCCTCCATTTTTAAACTAATGAGATACCCTGATTGCAGGCCAGATATCTGGTGATTGATCACTTGGGAATACCCTATCACTTCCAAGTTATAGCATGTTTGTACTTGGATTGTGCCACTGTCTCATACAGGTGAAAAAGCTCAAAGTGATGGTGCTGCCCCTTCTGGAAAAAAGTCTTAGGTCACAAGACAACATGTTACTTCTCTTCTGATACAGTTATAGAACATAGAGAGTAGTTGGGATGCTACCTGAATCTCAGGCCTGGGACAATTCTTATTCTCTGAATTTGGATGGTGTTTGGGGAGTCTAGACCTGGAAAAATGTCTAGGTTGGTACTATAACATAAATTCAAGAGTGAAGATTGCATACTCCACTGGAAGCTAATTCTGGAGCTGGTTAGCCTTAGGAGACATGATCATGGACAAGTCCCTTGCCCTCTCCGAGCAATGGGACTGTTCTTGTACATATTAGTTAGGTTTCAGATAATGTATGTAAAATGGCTAAAAACAATCAATGTCTGGAAATGGTTAAGTCCTTAGTAAATGGTTGCTGTTTTTATTACCACACACAGCACTATATAGGATGTCCATAAAGTTTGTGCACAATTTACTATGTTGACCTATTTTAAATTGCACATGAACTTTACGTCCACCCTGTATATAGGACAGATTTACCTTTATAAGTCTTCTTTTCATAAATTTCAGCATTAGAAACATTTTCCCAATAATGGTAAGTAGAGTTCTGTGAGAAAATATTCCATTTATAGGACAGCTAAAACTCAAAATGTAAAATAACCTCATACCCATCTATGAAATCCCATGTTCTTATCTTTTACGGGTTCCCGAAGTCAAGATTAGAGAATCTCATGGTTACTATTTAGCTCTGTTCACTATGCCTTCTCTAATATACTTAGGTAGGATTATTTATCTAGCTTCAGAGAAATTCTTTGGGAAATTCTGTGATTAATCATTCCTTTCTGCCTACAGGTTGGTTGTGGTGTGGGAAATACAGTCTTTCCAATTTTACAAACTAACAAGTAAGTATGTTATAAAGATTAACTAGATGACAGCAAAAAGGAAAAAAGTGGAGATTTGGTTTTTCAAAACTTGCTGCATCAAACTTTTTTTTTTTTTTTGAGACAGAGTCTCACTTTTTCACTCTTGGTAGAGTACCATGACATCATAGCTCATAGTAACCTCCAACTCTTGGGCTCGAGTGATTCTCTTTGTCTCGGCCTCCCAAGTAACTGGGACTACAGGCACCTACCACAATGCCTGGCTATTTTTAGAAATGAGGTCTCGCTGTGGCTCAGGCTGGTCTCGAACCTGTGAGCTCAGGCAGTCCACCTGCCTTGGCCTCCCAGAGTGCTAGGATTATAGGTATAAGCCATCTCGCCCGGCCTGCATCAAACTTTTAACAGTGGTTATTGGGAAGCATGGATTAAGGAAATATAGATTTCTACACTATTCATTTATGGGCTGTTTTTTTAGGGGTTGTTTTTTTGTTTTTGAGGCAGTCTCACTTTGTCACCCTTGGTAGAGTGCCATGGCATTATAGCTCATAGCAGCCTGTAACTCACTGTCCTTAGAGCACATGCCATCAGAAATGTCTTCCCTCTGCCAGGAAAGAAGAGGCACCTGACGAGGGTATTAAAGGGCCACGGCACTGGGAAGGTTGAGAACCACTGCTCTAACTCTTAGGCTCAAGCGATTCTCTTGCTTCAGCCTCCCAAGTAGCTGGGACTACAGGCGACCACCATGACACCCAGATATTTTTAGAGATGGGGTCTGACTCTAGTTCAGGCTAGTCTTGAACCTGTGAGTTCAGGCAGTCCACCTGCTTCAGCCTTCCAAGTACTGGGAGTATAGGCGTGAGCCACTGCACCTGCCCTGGGCTGTTTTAATTTAATCTGATGTATAAGTTATTTTTGTCATCAGGGAAATTAGATGTAAAACCTGCCTTCCTCAAAGGTGCTTAAAATACATGTTCAAGTTCTCCATTCTCATGATTGCTCTGAGGAACAGTCAGTGGCTATGCTATTGTTAACCCCTATGGGAGAGCCGAGAAAACTGACATATATGAAGATGAGACACCGCACTGTTTCTGCATACGTACACAGAATACTTCTGATACCAAATGGGGGTGAGAGATTGCCCACACCAACCAATTCTCCAACACAAGCTGAGTGTACAGTTCAAACAGTATTTACTACTTGAGATTAGTATAGCATCAGATCCCACAAATTAAGGGATTTGTCCCACAAATCTTTGTTAATTCAGATGCCATTGGCAAATCAGGTCTCTATACTTCTGACCTAGGGACGCCCTTCTCAAATTTATTAATTTTCTAGAACTAACAGAACTTAGGGAAATACTTTACTTATATCTACCTGTTTATTATAAAGGATACAGGTTAACAGCCAGATGCAAAGGTACATAGGTAGGGTCCAGCAGGGTCCTAAGATCAGGAACTTCTGTCCTTGAAGAGTTGGGACATTTTGCCTTCCAACACATGGATGTTTTCCTGGATCTAGAAGGTCAGCAAGAGTTTCTTTGAGACAGAGCCTCAAGCTGTCACCCTGGATAGAGTGCTGTGGCATCACAGCTCACAGCAACCTCCAATTCCTGGGCTCAAGCGAGTCTCCTG
>CAUYRH010173455.1:0-17811 GCA_963574655.1 Perodicticus potto
ATAAAACCCACTTGGTCATGGTGTATAATGTGTTTGATGTGTTGCTGGATTCTGTTTGTTAGGATCTCATTTAATATTTTTGCATCAATATTCATTAGTGATATTGGTCTATAGTTTTCTTTTCTTGTTGGGTCTTTTCCTGGTTTGGGGATCAAGCTGATTTTTGCTTCATAGAATGTGCTGGGTAGTATTCCTTCCCTTTCTATATTTTGGAAAAGGTTGAGTAATATACGTACTAGTTCCTCTTTAAATGTTTGGTAGAATTCTCACATAAAGCCATCTGGTTCCAGACTTTTCTTTTTAGGGAGATTTTGCATAGCTGATGCTATTTCAGAACTTGATATTGGCCTGTTCAACATTTCCAGTTCATTCTGGCTAAGTCTTGGAAGGTGGCGTGCTTCCAAGTACTGGTCAATTTCCTTTAGGTTTTTGTATTTCTTTCTTTCTTTCTTTTTTTTTTTTAGAGACAGAGCCTCAAACTGTCACCCTGGATAGAGTGCCATGGCATCACAGCTCACAGCAACCTCAAATTCCTGGGTTCAAGCAAGTCTCCTGCCTCCGCCTCTGAAGGTGCTGGGACTACAGGCACCCGCCACAATGCCCTGCCATTTTTTGGTTGCAGCCATCATTGTTGTTTGGCGGGTCTGGGCTGGATTCGAACCCACCAGCTCAGGTGTACATGGCTGGCACCTTAGCCCGTTGAGCCACAGGCGCTGAGCCTTTTGTATTTCTGAGAATGAAGTATCTTGTAATATTCATTAAGGACCTTTTTAATTTCTGCAGAGTCTTTTGTTATTTTGTCTTTACCATTTCTGACTGATGAAATTGGAGATTTTACTCTTTTTTTCCTGGCTAGGTTAGCCAAAGGTTTATCTATTTTATTGACCATTTCAAAAAACCAACTTTTTGATTTATTGATCTGTTAATTCTTTTGTTTTCAATTTCATTTACTTCTGCTCTAATTTTGGTTATGTCTTTTCTTCTGCTAGATTTGGGATTGCAGTGTTCTTCCTTTTCCAGTTCCTTGAGATGTCCCATTAAGTTGTTAACTTCCTCTCCTTCTGTTCTTGAGGAAGGCTTGCAGTGCTATAAATTTCCCTCTTAGGACTGCCTTTGCAGTATCCCAGAGGTTCTAATAATTTGTGTCTTCATTATCGTTTTGTTCCAAAAATTTGGTAATTTCCTTCTTAATCTCATCTATGACCCAGCTATCATTCATGGTTATTTAGCTTCCATGTTTTTGGATGAGTACGGAGATTCAAATTTTATTCCATGATGATCCAAGAAGATGCAAGGAATAATTTCTATTCTTTTAAATTTGCAGAGGTTAGACTTGTGACCCAAGCTGTGATTGATTTTGGAGTTACGTTCCGTGGGCTGATAAGAAGAATGTGTATTCAATTTTATTAGGATGAAATGTTCTGTCGATGTCTGTTAAATCCAAATGCTGAATGGTTAAGTTTAAATTTAAAATTTCTTTGCTTAGCTTCTTATTGGAGGATCTATCCAACACTACCAAAGGAGTGTTAAAATCTCTGACTACTATGGAGCTGGAGGAAATCAAGTTGCTCATGTCTGTTAGAGTTTCTCTTATAAACTGAGGTGCAGTCTCGTTGGGTGCATAAATATTAATAATTGAAAATCTCATCATGTTGACTATTACCCTTAACAAATGAAATGTTCTTCCTTGTCCTGCCTTACTTTTGTTGGTTTAAAGTCTATTGTATCTGTGAATAAAATTGCAACACCTATTGCTTCTCGGCCTTTTGGCTAAGACCAAGTGTAAAATTGCAACACCTGCTTTTTTTTGTTGTCCATTTGCCTGGAATATAAGATGACCATCCCTTCACCCTATATTTATCTTTTTGAGGTAAGATGAGATTCTTGTATGCAGCAGATGTCTGGCCTGAGTTTTTGCCTCATTAGAAGATAATTTAAGTCATTCACATTAATTGAAAATATTGGTAAGCCTGGTAGAATTTTGGGTATCAAGTTTTTTGAAAATCCAGTGGACATTTTTAATCCTTTTGCCGAAGTTGGAATTTGATCAAAAGTTTCTGAGTGAGTTTACTTTTGTGGTGGAGGATTATGTTGGTCATTATGGAGGATAGGTCTGAGAATATCCTGGAGAGCTGGTTTAGTTATGGCAAATTTCTTCGACATGTGGATGTCATCAAAGTATTTAATTTCTCCATCATAAATGAAACTCAGTTTAGCTGGATACAGGATCCTGGGTTGAAAGTTATTTTGTTTTAGGAGATTAAAAGTTGATGACCACTCTCTTGAAAGGTTTCATCAGAGAGATCTGCAGTCATTCTAATATTCTTCCTCTTATAGGTTATGGTTTTCTTACATCTGGCTGCTTTCAGAATTTTCTCCTTCATAGTAACTATAGTGAAGTTAATTATGATGTGCCTGGGGGATGTCTTATTTGGGTTGAGTCGTGCTGGGGTTCTGAAACTGTCTGCTACCTGAATTTCAGAATCTCCTGGCATGTCGGTAAAGTTCTCTTTCATAATCTCATGAAGAAGAACCTCTGTGCCTTGCGAAGCAACTTCATCACTTTCAGGGATCCCTATATGGCAAATACTGGTTTTCTTCAAATTATCCCAGAGCTCTCTGAGAGAATGATCCGTTTTTGCTCTCCATTTCTCTTCCTCATTGATAGTTTGGCAGTGTTCAAAAGCTTTGTCTTCAATGTCAGAAATCCTTTCTTCTGCTCTCTCCATTCTGTTACTGGGGAATTCTACTCTATTTGTCAGATCTTTGAGGGTTGCAAATTCTTGTCTCAATGTGTCAAAATCTTTGGTGATTTTGTCTTTTAATTCATTGGATTCTTGAGACAACTTTTAAAATGCTCCTTTAATTTCTATTTCCAACTTTACCTCTATTCTATTAATCTTATTTGCAATCCAAATTCTGAATTCGATTTCTGATATCTCTATCTCAGCCATCTGTTTATGAATGGGATCTTCAGTTGTGCCTGCCAAATTGTTCCTTGGGGGGGTTTGATCTACTCTGGTTATTCATGTTACTGGAGTTTTTCCGCTGATTCTCCCCCATGATTATTTTACACTGTTTGGCTGATAAGGAGAAGTTGGACTGGGGGGCTCTAGGAGTAGTAAGCCAGTCTTCTGCCCAAAAGCTGGGACTAGTGTCTATACCTTTTGCCCTAGAGGTTTGCCAAGGACCGTACAGTGCTACGGCCTGAGAAACTGGGGACCTGCTTGGTGTGGTGGGGCTAAGTGGCTCTGTGTTGTTTTCAGCTGGTCTCTATCCTACCCTAGTGAATCAGTTACTCTGGGTTGAAGTCTCAGCTGTGGAGAAATACCAGCAATTAAGTCACCCTACCCCACACAGGCACCACACACCCAGGGTGCCACTTTGGACAGTCTTTGGGTGATTGGCCCAGTTTAAAAGGTGCAAATCAATTGTCCCAGTCAGCACCGGTCTCAGGTGGGAGAGTTCAAAAGGTCTCTGGCTACTACATAGCAGGGTGGGAGAGTTCAAAAGGTCACTTTGGACAGTCTTTGGGTGATTGGCCCAGTTCAAAAGGCGCAAATCAATTGTCCCAGTCAGCACTGTCTCAAGTGGGAGAGTTCAAGAGGTCTCTGGCTACTACCTCTCAGGGTGGGAGCGTTCAAAAGGTCTCTAGCTACTACATAGCTGTCTGCTGGTATGACTCACTCCAGTGCTCCATGAGGTCAGAAGGACCCACCCAGCAAATAAATTAGTCTGGGAAGGTTTATGCCTCCTTCTCAACCTTGAACCTCTGTCACACCCAGTCATTGGTAACCCTGCAGGGATGTGACGTACGTAGTTCCCTCAAAGGAGATGTTCGAGGGGTTTGTGCCTTCCTGAGTCACAGGGAGATCTACGTCTCCTCAGCCAGGCTGCTGTTCTCTGCCACTATCTGGCAGGAGGAGGTGAGGCCTGACAACCTCGGGTGCTTAATGGAGGCTGGGGTGGTTCACTCAGTTGCAGCCTCGCCCCTGATTGATATTGCTGACAGAACAGAACAACTTTGTGGAATTTATTTCTGTCCCAGTTATAGTCCCCTGCAGATCAGACACTGCTTGAGTTCACCGAAACTGCGACTCAGCCTGGTCTGTGCCTCTGATAAGTCTTGGCTGCAGTCTGTGTTGGGGCGGGTGTGGTCAGAGGTAACACTCAGCTGTCAGTTCCAGCCTCTACCTGCCTGCCTTTGTCTCAGCTATGATCCCCTGAGGGCTGGGTGGGTCTGGCCCTCAGTAAAGCAGTCGTATGGGTCAGCCCCACCCTGGGAGTCTGCTGTGTCTGCGTGAGCAAGTTTCTAGTCCCTGCACTCTGTCCAGGCTGGTACAGTCTCAGGCATACCCTTTACTCACAAGGCCTGCATTTCCGTCCCAGATCTGTTCCGCCAGTTGCTGCCACTGGAGAAGATGCCCAGCTTCTTCTGGTTGCTCAGAGAGACAGGGAGTGTCTGTGCCTCGGGCACCGCCCTTCCTGTACGGTTCCCTCTCATTTGACCATCTTCTGCTTACTCTCATGCGAGAATCAGCACAAATCAGCAACAGCCTATGCTCTGTTCACACCTCTTGAGAAAATGCCTAAGAATCTGGACTCCATTGGGGAAAGGCCTCTAGATCTCAGGGTGAGAGTGGAGGGGAGTGCTGGGAGTTCTGAATTGCAGGTAGAGTATACAGTTTTATGCCTGGCAGGAGAGTGCCATGGCACCCTAGTAGGGGAAGGAGGTCCAGTTTTCAGAGGGTCTCTCCTGTGGGATAAAATGGGAGGATTTTTGACTTCTGTTCACTTGTTTGTATGGAGTATACTGGGAGCTGTTCTCATGGGGGAGGGGACTCCTGTCTGCTTGGCGATGGATTTTGTAGCATTTGTTTATATCCTTGGGGTCCCAGCTCGCCTCAGCAGGGTTGATATGTGTTCTTCAACCTTCTCTCTTGGCTCAGCTTCAAAACCATCGGCTTTCTTGCTAAACTTCTGTACTTTAACTTTCCTTCTGGACGGGAGCCTCTGTGGAAAGCTGGCTCCAGTTGGCTATCTTGCCTCCTTGGCTAATTACTCTTGAATGTGTCTGCTGTATTATGTGTACTAATATTGCTGCTTTTTTTTCCAACTCTAATGTTTAATTTAGGACTTCTGCATTGTTACATATAGGCAAGATTAACCTATAGCTTGATTTTAATTTTTAGAATCTTGTAAAATTGGTTTTAAGGTTCCATTCACATTACAAAAATAATCTATAAGTTTCCAAAAAAAAGTTCAAAAACTTTTTTAACTTCCAAGAACATATAAATAACATTGAAATTACCTGCTTCTTGAAAGTTAGAAAAAAATGTGATGCTTTAAAGTTTAGTTTAGTGGGGAAGATGTTTGAAAAACTCTTTTTTCTTATGAGAGTAGGTTTACTTGGATAGTCTATCTCTTCTACAGTCAGTTTTAATAAATTATTTGTCTTAGAAAATCAATTCATTTAAAATCCAAGTTCAAATTATCTTGAAAAGTTGTGCAAAGTTAGTCCTTATTGTTTTAGTTTGCTTTGTTTCTCTGATTATAGGTATACCTTTTATCACACATTACTTTCTTGTGCTTTGTAGACACCAAGGTTTTGTTTTACAAATAGAAGGTTTGTGAGAAACCTGCGTTGAGCAAGTCTATTGACTATCTTCCTAACAGTCTACATTTTTGGATACAGAGTTTGTATACATAGCAATCAGATATGCCTTAGTAATCATAATTTGTTTGCCTGGTATATCATGGACAGAAAAATTAATAAAGTTTTTGTTTGCATGTGTTCCCTTCACAAAATGTACTTGGACAATAAATTGTGTACTTGGTTTAGGCTCTGACAGTATTAAATTATTTTCCTTCTCAGTGTAAGCAAACTTTGTACCTGACATGATACAAGTATCTTTTTTCCAGGCAGCTTTACTGATTTCTCAAAATTAGTGGCAAAAAGTTCTACAAAACACAGCCAAATATGAAATTTCTTGGTCAGAAAACACAGAATTTTAAGAACTTTTATTTTTTAGTTGTAGCATATAGTTTTACACAGTCAGATGAAGAAAATTACTGTTAAGTGACTTAAAGTACTATTTAAGAATGTAAAATTTAAATAGTTCATGAAAAATCATCTTAAGGGAAATGAACAGAATAAGCCGATTTATCCTTAAAATAAGTCAGTCTATCTTTAGAAGACCGAATTTGTCATTTAATACCGTTGATATCAGAAAGTATTATAAAAACTGCCTGGTGAATCATAATCAACACTGAGGCATGAAAGAAAGGCATATTATGTTTCAGTCATTTTGTTAGAGCAGGATTCAATTATACATGACATGTTATTCTACCTACATATTATAAAATACTCAAAAGTATACAATTTTGTTGCAGTAAGGATATTTACTTTTCAGTTTTTATTGGTCAGTGAAAACATCTCAGAATGTATGTTTAGTAAGACTTATTATAATACACTTACATAGTATGTAAGTAAATGTTTCTTTTAAATGCAATAGAAGCTTGCTTTGTTTACGCTGGATCGCCTAATACCATCAGCCTGATTAATTTATGAAAATATTCATTTATCCAATATTTATTTATTTATTTACTTATTTATTTAGACAGAGTCTCACTGCGTCACCCTCAGTAGAGTGCTGTTGCATCACAGCTCACAGCAACCTCAAACTTTTGGGCTTAAGCAATTCTTTCCTCAGCCTCCCAAGTAGCTGGGACTATAGGCACCCACCACAATGCCTGGCTATTTTTTTTGTTGCAGTTGTCACTGTTGTTTAGCTGGCTTTGGCCGGGTTTGAACCTGACAACCTCGGTGTATGCGGTTGGTGCCCTACCCACTGAACTACGGGTGCTGCTCCAATACATATTTATTAAGTATTTACTACTGGTAGGTGTTTGATTCTGTCTCAGGAGCCAACTGCTAATTTTTATGTTTAATCTGTATTTCTTTGTATATCTTGGTAATGTATATCAGATTTTCCAAAGAAAAAATCCAGATACGGATGTTGGAGAAAAAAGCACAACAGAGGAAATCATTTTGATCCAATCCATAGCTGAACTAATAAGCACTCTTGAGTATTTTGCGCACACTACTGCACTGGCTTTCTCTTTCTGTCTCTTTGGGAATCCTTATTACTGCCTCACTAAGGCAATTCACTTATAGTAATTTTATAATAATACAGACAAACTAATATATGTTAACTGACATTTATTTGCAAGTAATAATAGTAATGATCAATAAGCTTAAAGGTTAAAATGTACACAATACTTAGAAGATGTTAATATATTTTGCTGGAATCTTCTTTATATTTAAGTTTCTCTTATATCCTAAATTAGAAATAATTACACTGTCCTTTCAATAATTTTAAATAATATTTTTAGACAAGAATGACATTCCCAATGAGAAAGGAAAAAATCAGAATATCATTATACTTTTAAAACAAAAATGTTCATAAATATAGGCATGGAATAATAAAATATTATTAGTAATATTCCAGAATATTTGTTTTAAGCACACGGTAGTTTCTTGCTGCATGACTAAGAGATAATATATTTCTTTTCTAACCTTTGGGCCTCTAACAATCATTATTTATATTAATTATTTTTTAGCCAAGTAGATCTCTCGTATTTTCATTTTCAATATGGTAATTAGTTACTTATTCAGTTGATAATTTCGTTAGTAGACCACTGCTTTGGGTTCCTATGTTATACACAATTGTCCCTTGGCATCCATAGTTGGTATGGTCCAAGGACTTCCCACAGATACATAGCAAAATCTGCAGGTGCTTAAGTCCCTAATATAAAATGATACAGTATTTGTGTATTAGTATGCATATCCTCCATTATGCTTTAAATCATCTCTAGATTACTTATAATACCTAATGCAATGTAAGTGCTAGGTAAATAGCTGCTATACTGTATCATTTAGGGAATAAAAACAAAGTCTGTACATGTTCAATATGGACATAATTTTTTTTCTGAATATTTTTAATCCATGGTTTGTTGAATCCACAGATGCAGAATCCAAGAATACAGAACCCACAGATAAGGAGGGCCAACAGTGTAGACATAGACACGTTTGAGATTTGGACTTGGGGACTGCCCGGGTCCTTGTTTGGGTCTTGAGTCTATCCTCTGTGCTCCAAAATCAGCTTTGCAAGAGATCTATAAGTGCAATGGCACAATCACAGTTCTGCTCACTGCAGCCTTGAACATCTGAGCTCAAATGATCCTTCTGCCTCAGCCATACAATAGCTGGACTGTAAGTAAGTGCCAACACACTTAATTCTTTTTTTGAGACAGAGTCTCAAGCTGTCACCTTGGGTAGAGTGCCATGGTGTCGTAGCTCACAGCAACCTCCAAATTTTGGGCTCAAGTGATCCTCTTGCCTCAGTTTTTCTTTTTTTAGTAGAGATGGGATCTCACTTTTGCTCAGGCTGACCTCAAACTCGTGAGCTGAAGCTATCCACCCCACTCGACCTCCCAGAGTGCTAAGATTACAGGCTTGAGCCACTGTGCCTGGCATGACACACCTAATTTTTAAATTTTTTTTTCCTTTTCAACAGATGGGGTCTCTTCATTTGCTATACATATTCCAGAATACATAAAGCAAATTGTGTATACACACACACACTCTCAACTCTCTTAAGACTGTCACTGGGCAAGGTGACTGGCAGGAGTCAGGCATTTCGGATCTTCTGGCCAAATACCATAAAATCCTTACACTTTTAACATTCAATGTGAGTATAAAATTTTTAGTAATATAAATCAACACTTAATGTATATTCAACAAACAACGTAAAATGCACTCTCCTAGAACTTATCTGAAACTTGATAAGATTTTTTTGTTTACAGCTTTTCTCCCTTGGAATGACAAAATAAATTAAGATTCCAACTGCAAAGCACGCAAAATCCTCTTTTTTTTTGTAGAGACAGAGTTTCACTTTATCACCCTCGGTAGAGTGCCGTGGCGTCACATAGCTCACAGCAACCTCCAACTCCTGGGCTTAGGCGATTCTCTTGCCTCAACCTCCCAAGTAGCTGGACTACAGGCGCCCGCCACAACGCCTGGCTATTTTTCTGTTTTGCAGTTCGGCCGAGGCTGGGTTTGAACTCGCCACCTTCAGTATATGGGGCTGGTGCCCTACTCAATGAGCCACAGGTGCTGCCCTGCAAAAGCCTCTTTAACATCTTACCTTAGCACACTGCATGTGGTTGCAGCCTTCATTCTTCTGTATTGGAGACTTACAGTTTGCACAGGGCTTGGAGTTAGTTAACAACCAGAGACAATTGGCAGCATCCTCATAAGCTTCACTAACTCCCACAACTTTTGGAAATTAAGAACAAACACAAAAATAAATGATTGGGGGTGGGCACTCCAGACTTTTCTTTGCAGACTATCTTTTAATTTTAATCATATATTTATTTTCCTATTAGGGTTTATGACAAAGTTTTAAAGTTGTTTTATTTTGAATAGCAGAATTATAATAAGAAGCTCTATTTCAAAAGCCTTATCCGTGAAACTTGGTTTAGAAGAGATTTCTCCGTAAACCTGCATACAAATAAATGGAAAGAAAAAAACCCAAAATTAAAAAAGTGCAATATTCCTCTCTTTAAAATAACTATTATGTCAAAGAAAATTATAAAAAGAATAGTTACTTTAGACAATAATTTCTTTTACAGGCCAACTATAAACATAATTATCAGAAACTCTTATTATAATAAAAAGTATGAACTATCTTTTTTTATCCATGATTATTTTGGATAAACTTAAAATAAATCTGATGTGACATATCTAAAACTAAATTTATTATTTCCAAACCTGCTCCTTGCTCTGTTCCCTGTCCTGGCAAATGATAGGATCATTTATCCAGTGCCAATCTATGAAGAGTATAGATTCCTCTTTCCTTCACTGAAGGCATTTCCCATTGATACCACCTCTTTCTCTCTCATATCTGTTTCTCTTCTATTCGTAGTTCTTATTGCTTTAGTTAGAGTCCTCCACACCTCTTGCCTAGACAACTAAAGCATAGAACACCACATCTATTTCTCTAGTTCCTTTACTTCTCATCCGCAACTGTACTGCCTGCACAGTGATTTTTTTTTTTTTTTTTACAGTTTTTGGCTGAGGCTGGGTTTGAAGCCATCACCTCCAGTATATGGGGCCAGCACTCTACTCCTTTGAGGCACAGGCACCACCCAGAACAGTGATCTTTTTAAAATACATCTGCTTAAAAATATTTTAATTATTAATCACTGACAACAAGTTTGTTAAGTTTCTTTCACCATCTCTCCCCAATCATCCAATCAACCCTATACTCTTCTTCTTAAATGTAATTTATTCTACTGTAATTTGAGATCTGCAATCTTAAGGAATGCCATGCCTTTTAAAGTCTAACCTTAACATTTTATATCTCCCCTAACCCACACCAATAGAATTAGGGGCTGGTGGCTCGGCGCCTGATGCTCAATGGGCTAAGGTGCCAGCCACGTACACCTGAGCTGGCGGGTTCGAATCCAGCCCGGCCCGCCAAACAACAATGACGGCTACAACCAAAAAATGGCCGGGCATTGTGGCGGGTGCCTGTGGTCCCAGCTACTTGGGAGGCGGAGGCAGAAGACTCGCTTGAGCCCAGGAATTGGAGGTTGCTGTGAGCTGTGATGCCACAGCTCTCTATCCAGGGTGACAGCTTGAGGCTCTGCCTCAAAAAAAAAAAAAAAAAAAAGAATTAGGGGCTGGAAAGAGTTCTGGAAGCCAATTAAAAATGATTTTTTTTTTTGTCATTTTTCATTTCAGAATGTAGGGTGGTTTTGTTTACTTTTCTAGTTCTAACTACACTGGGAAGCCCTACATTTTCTTTACTGAAAAGACATAACAGAAAATCAGTTCAGTATCATTGAATGTGGCTCATCTAATCAAAGTCTTGACACTTTTAGAATGGGGGTGGGAGTAGTGGCTAGCCTTACAGTCCAAAGCATGGGACTTTCCTTTGAAAAGGAAAAGTTGTATCAGGTATGGTGGCTCACACCTGTAATCCTAGCACTCTGGGAGGCCAAGGCAGGTGGACTGTTTGAGCTCAGGAGTTTGAGACTAGCCTGAGCAAAAGTGAGACCCCATCTCTAAGAAAAAATAACTGGGTGTTGTGATGGGCGCCTGTAGTCACAGCTCCTGAGAGGGCCGAGGCAAGAGGATCACCTGAGTCCACGAGTTTGAGGTTGTTGTGAGCTATGATGCCATGGCACTTTACCCAGGGTGATAAAGTAAGACTCTGTCTCAAAAGAAAAAGAAAAAAAAAAAGGAAAAATTACCCCAACCCTTTGTATAAGCCCCTTGAAGAGGAAAGGGAGACAAAGGTTTGGATTAACTGACCCCCCTGGAAGTGGTGCTGTACATGAACTGGAGGGGCTGAGAATGCGGAGCAGCTCTTTGATGGAGCCTGTTAAAGCAGGATTGGGGTTGTCTTGCTGAAAGAAACCCCAAGTGCCTACCTACTTTAAGTCTGTACCAACAACAGAATAGCACTGGTTTTTAATTCCACATAGTAAAGAGAAATAATAGCAGGCATGAACCGATCAGACTTCACTGCAGTCCTAAACCCAGCTGGTAGATGTTTGAGAAGGATGTTGGTGAGGAAAAATGCTCAGGTAATTTGGGAGAAAACAGGTGTTTCAGGAGGAACTTACTATACTTACTGCTAATAAGGTCAAGCTGTGGAGTAGTGCTGTTTACAAAGGGTACTGCTACAAAACTTTATCAGTAATATCTAATTCAGTGGTTCTCAACTTTCCTAATGCCGATGTTATTTTCATTGTTACAAAGGGGTCACGACCCACAGGTTACGAACCATTGATCTAATTTTTGTTTAATACTAGGCCTTTTTCCTCCCTTCAGCATCAACATTATTTTTAGCTCAGAGGCTCTAACATATTCTTATGATCCTTACTGTTCATTGTTATCATAAATAAAGCACAAAGCAATCAAAACAAAGCAGCTGTGTGACTTGCAACATAATAGTTTTTTTTCTCTTGCTCTTGGAGAGGACGCTAGCTCCCAACTGCATTCTAGCAGACGGCATGAATTAAATCATATTCTGGAAATAACCAACTATTACTATAATAAAAACTTGTGTTGGAGAAAATGCTTTCACTTCCAATACTCTGAACATGCTTATTACAAACATCTGTCCTTTTGTACAGACTATTTTTATTTAATTTTATTTTTTTGAGACAGAGTCTCAAGCTGTCACCCTAGGTAGAGTGCTGTGGCGTCACAGCTCACAGCAACCTCAAACTCTTGGGTTTAGGCGATTCTCTTGCCTCAGCTTCCCAAGTAGCTGGGCCTCCAGGCATCTACCATAATACCCGGCTATTTTTTGGTTGTAGTTGTCATCATTGTGGTTTGGCGGACTGGGCTGAATTCGAACCTGCCAGCTCTGGTGTATGTGGCTGGCGCTCTAGCTGCTTGAGCTACAGGCACTGTTTTTAACATCTACAATACTTCATTGCCTTTTAATCTAACTGATGAGTTTTTTCTACTCCAACTGACTTTGAAACTCTTACTTTCATTTCAGTTACATGTCTATTATACTTTGATCTTCTTTTCTTAATAATAATAGTGTGCTTATATCTCTTTGTAAGAAATATTAATTTCATCTAATAAAGTATTAGAATGTAACAAAATCTAAAACTATCAGTAGAACCAACATGTAATCAAATGCAAACACAGTTGCTTAAAAGGATTGAATTTTTAAACAGATAATTTGAATTCCACTCAATAACCACTTACTATGTACTATGAAACAAATGGGTCTAAAAATTTTATACATTGAACATCATTTAACAGAAAATATAGTCATTCTTGCTTCTTATTCTGATTAGATACAATATAGGCAATTTCAGTATTAAAAAACAGCATTTGAATTTTTATGTGGAGTTAATTCTTCAACTGAATTCAGCATATTTTCTAATACTCTTTCTCATTAATTAGATCTTGTCACTCCTTTTGAAACTCCTAATTCAGACTTTGGAAAACTAAGCATAAGAGAGAAAACTATTTCACAAATCTATAAATTTGATTAAAAATGCTATGTCTTTCTTTGTATAATATGCAAAGTAAAAATGCTTATGATCCAAAATAATATGCAAATCTGAAACAGCACTTAATCATACTTTTCTTTTTTGGAGTATCATTTTTGTTTAGTCGTCTTTGTATTTTATTTTGTTGCGGGATAGGGTTTTTCTCCGTTGCCCAGGCTGAAGTGCAGCGGTGTGATCACAACTCATTGCAACCTCCAACTCCTGGGCTCATGTAATCCTCCAGCCTTAGCCTCCTGAGTAGCTGGGACTATGGGACCATGTCCAACTAATTTTTTTGTATTTTGTAGAGATGAAGTCTCCCCATGTTGCCCAGGCAGGTCTCAAATTTCTGGCCTCAAGTGATTCTTCCCTTAGCCTCCTGAAGTGCTGAGATTATAAGGTATGAGCTATTACACCCAGCCCATCTTTTTTTTTTTTTTTTTTTCCAGTTTTTGGCTGGGGCTGGGTTTGAACCCGCCACCTACAGTATATGGGGCCGGTGCCCTACACCTTTGAGCCACAGGCGCTGCCCCAACCCAGCCCACTTTTGTATATTTAATGATGGTGTCTACTTTAGTGTTATAGTTGGTGTATTCATGTTCATGTAAAGCCTCATCCTAAATTTCATAAACTTAATCATTATTATTAATAGTAACCTACAGGTCACCATCTTTCAGTGTGGAGGACACAAATTAGTACAGTGAGAAAAGTTTGGTATTTCTTAGCAATTAGAGACCTACTGTTTCTGCAACAAGAAGTCTGGTCCAGCCTGAGGGATCATCACCCGGCTCCAGGAACAAGATACCCATCCGTGCTCCCAAAATGGGGGATCCTGGTTCCACAGCCTGTGAGGACGCTGGATTTTACCCCTCTTGGGACCCCTCACTGTAATCCTCCTGTTATTAATCATGACCCCTTACATCATTTAATTCCTGTCCTTATTTATTCAAGGCAGGGTAAAAAAAGGTGTCAATCACAGTTGCTACCCAATTTCTACTGCTCTTCCAATGTATCCCAAACTTGCATAGTCCTACCAAGATCTGATTCATACCAATGAGGACAACTTATACCCTATTCAGCCAGAAGCAGTTTTAGAAGACTGACCATGACCTATCATCGCTTTTAACAAGAGTCAGGAATGTTGGAGGCCTACCAGCCCCGCTACCTGCACCTCTCCCCCAGCCCGCATCCTGAACCTGAAGGGCCTAACTAGCCACACACCAAAGGTTTGTGCCTCGAAGGACCCTAGCCATGAGAATCTTCCAACAGGCATTGGAATCTATCCACCCCCTATGACCCTATATAAAAAGAGGCCCCCAACCACCCTTTTTGGAGATGCCACCTTTGCCCTGTTCAGGTGGGTCTCTGACCCGCCTTCAATAAACTTGGTCTGAACCCTTCTGCTCTTGGTCTTGCCTCTGGATGCTGCCATACCACCTTTCAGCTTAGAGATTCACACCATTCTTCTTATCAGGCAAGTGTCCTGTGTGAATCAACCCAACCTAAACATTAGTTTCCTATAAAACAGGATCACTAACACCAACTTTACAGCATTTCTGTGAGGATATGTATGTATAAAAGTCTTAGTGACAACAGGTATAGATAATGTATATAAGTAAATTTATACAATCACATATTAATAAGAAATTAACTTGTATCATTCTTTATTGGAAGCTCTCAGGTAAACGAGAAGCTTTCTCTAACTACAGATCATACACTATTTCCCATGAAGTAGAGAAAAGCAAGCTGGTCCACCCTATGAAAAAAAAAGAGAAGGGCTATAGAGGGAGGGTTAAATGTGATCCCTTTTACTCCATTTTCTTTAGATTAAAGTAAGTATATTAGAAATATGGAACCTGTTCATGATTCCTCCATGCCAAAATTTCCAAAAGGATGCTGGTTAGAGGGGTGATATTTACATTAGAGTGCTAACATTAACAAACTTGAAAAACTCTTTTTTTCAGTATAACTAAGAGAAATTTTATGTAAGAAGAACAAAAAGAAAATTTAGAGCACTTTCAGAGACTTGCAAGTGGGTCCCTCTCATGATGAAGAAAAGGTGAAAGACTGAAAATCTCTTAATTAAAGATTAAAATAAACAAAAATCACATTATCTTTTGACTGCTATTAGGAAATATGTAGCATAGCTATTTAAAATTACTCTTACGTTCTTCTGGTTTCATTTCAGTTATTTTTTGTAGCCAATTTTTCCATGTTTGGCAGTCACAAGGCTCATGTGCTTCACCAAGGCATTCCCTAAAGAAGAAAACATAAAAAAGGCAATTAAAAAATATTTTCCATCAATAATAAAGAAAAATACAGTAGAACCTCCATAGTTGAACACCTCCCTACATTGATTATCTCAAGTGGACCTAATTTTCACAGACTGGACACACACCACAAGTACATATCAGTCTTAGGCCTAGTTCCTTATGTTGACCACCTCTGTAGGTTGACCAGTTTGTTAAGTCCTTTGGATGATTCCACCATAAGTGCAAAGTACTCTTCCAATTTTAAAGTTGGAAAAACTAAGGCACTGTGGCAAATGAGAGATGAAGTACTTTAAAAAAGGAAGTAAAAATGTGATTCCAAAGCTTGATACCATCAGACCACTGTTTTAAAGTCAGTATGAATATACTGATAAATTCATCTATACATTTCAAAAGATCTAAATACATTACCTAATATTTATAACTTAATTTTGCATGCCTTAAGAGCTATGAAACATTTTATTAATTAGGTTTAAGTCTAATATTTTAAATTCTTGCTACTCAAAGTATGTTCCCATGGCTAGCAGCATTGCCATTACTGAGGAAGAGCGGGTCCCAGGAGACTTGTAGATTAATCTGCATTTTATCAAAATTAGCACATGACCCTTCTTCATTTTAAAATTTGAGAAGCACTGTTTTAAGTCACATTCTTGTAGTTATAAGAATGGCTGTTCTTTATAGTGAAATGACAGGAATTACTAAGTCATAGTTTTTCAGTTATAGCTAAAAACTGAATTGTCTCTCTCTGCCTTCTCTTGCTAGCAGCGACCCTATGGAGTTCTATTTTCACAAACCACTGAGCAGTCCAGCAGACAAAAAGGAAATGTAAATTTTCTTTACAGTTGTTATACCTAGTAACTAAATCAGCCTTTTAGAATTTGTTTCCAAAGCTTTAAGTGGTTTCTAAAAAGCTCAGGAGCAGGCTTGGTGCCTGTAGCTCAGTGAATAGGGTGCCAGCCTCATATACCGAGGCTGGCAGGTTCCAACCTGTCAGCACCCCTGACCTGCTAAATAATAATGACAACTGCAACAAAAAAAAAGCTGGGTGGGTGTTGGGGCGGGCGCCTGTAGTCCCGGTTACTTGGGAGGATGAGGCAAGAGAATCGCTTAAGCCCAAGAGTTTGAGATTGCTGTGAGCTGTGGATAGTGAGTCTCTGTCTCAAAAAAAGAAACAACAACAACCAAAAAACCAGGCCTCAAATTCTCCCTAAAATGGTATCTCAAAGCAGAATCAACAACACCTACAGGATCAACATCTAGCAGGATCAGAAACACCTACAGTACTGTCTGCAGCAGAAAGACAGGGGATACAACACTCACAGTGCCCTGAGAATTTGGCTATAATTTTTTCTTCTCTGCCCAATTTCAGCAGCTTGATCTTGCTGTGGGCAGTCTCCTTTTCTTTCTTTGGGATGATATGCTGTCTCCCTGATCCCTTTTCTCCCTCTCCGCTATTGTCTTTCCTTCTCTCCTTCTAAGAAGATAAAGTAAACATTATACTTTCATACCTTGGTCTAGGTATGGATCTTGGTCTAGAGAAATTCTTTTCTCATCCCCTGAGCACCTACTTTCCACCTTAGCAGTGGTTATTTTTAGCTCTGCATACGCTGTTACCAGCTAAGACAACCCAATCTACTTTCATTGGAATTTGGCAAATTTTTATTTAAATGATTAAAGATATCAATTTATCATTTATAACTCAATTTTTATTATTTCTACAGCTATATAAAAAATCAAACACTAGAATGGCCCCAAAGCCTTTATGAATTGCTCATTTTAATCCAATATAATACTATCTTGTGTAGTACAAAGGTAATTAATTACTCCAATTAATAAAAATACGTCATGTTGGGGGAAGGAAAAAAACATTCTGCAGGTGACATCATCATCATCTTACCTTAAATAAAGATCTTATTTGCAAAGGTTAAGCTTATTAAGAAAACACACTGGCTGACTCAGATAGAATCTTACAAACTAAGAGAATACCTCACCATATTAATAATGTACCAACACTATTATTTCACTAGGATGACTATTATTAAAAAAAAAAAAAAAACACCTCAGAAAGTAAGCGTGAGTGAGGATGTACAAACATTGGAACCTGTGTGCACTGTTGAAAGAAATGTAAATGCTAATGTAACTGCTATGGAAAACAGTTTGGTGGTTCCTCAAAGTTAACCATCAATTTACCATATAATTCAACAATTCCTCTTAGGTATATACCAACAAGAACTGAAAACAAAGAATCAAACTTACATACTAATGTTCTCAGCAGCATTATTCACAACAGCTAAAAGGTAGAAAACAACTCAAATACCGGTGTCTTGTAGCCATCTGATATTTGATAATTCCACCCCCCCCCCCCCAACAAGACAGACCTCAAGTGTCCATCATTAGATGAATGGATAAACAAATGGTTTATGTGTGGTATGTGAGCATGTAGATTATTCAG
>CAUYRH010173459.1:0-21208 GCA_963574655.1 Perodicticus potto
TTATGCCATTATGGGATTCAATATGTTGATTATTTGTACAAATTGGAGTGCTTACATCCTACTAATCAACATAGCCTTCACCTCATTTACCAAATTACAGCGTTAAGACATTTATGATCTACACCTGATAAATCTAACTTGTGCTTGCCGTATGCTCCATAGGTGTGGTTCCCCAATAACCCTCCCTCTATCAACCTACCCCTCTTACCCTCTTCTTCTCCTTCCCTCCTTCATCCTAGGCTATAGTTGTGATTCATTTTTCATATGCAAGTGTGAGTGATTGTAAATTGGTTTCCTAGTAATACTGAGTACATTGGATACTTTTTTTTTCCATTCCTGAGATACTTTGCTAAGAAGAATATTTTCCAGTTTCAAGCTCTTGAGACTTCCTAGTACTGAGGATAGTCTAGGCTGAAGTCCTTCAGCATCCAACCCAGGTTTCTCTTATAAGGTTTAGTGCTGTAACCTACTCCTAATGTCATCATCATAAAGAAAATTATAAAAAAATACACAAAATTTGATTTGTATCAAGGTAGAAGGAAAAAGCACTTAGTTTGAGGGCTGATTTAACTGTGGTATACCCTTCATGATACAGGTAATGGAAGCAAAAACTTCAGGATCAAAGTCCCCATTTCTAGTAAAAGAAAATACTTACAAATAAAATTTTGAAATTGATATTAGTGAACACCTTCACCAAAACTGAAATGAAAAAGACAGCTAAGTGTATAAAAATAATATATTTCCAGAAACATCCCAAATAGCTGGTAGTTATTATATTAAGGTAATTCTTGAGTACTTGTAGAGTACAGTGACCTGTAATGGACTGTTAACATTCTTCCAATTGTTAACCATTATTTCAGTCTCTGGTCTCCAGAATTGCCACGGAGATCCGGGAATCACTGAGAAAGCTCTGTCAAGCCCAATCACAGTCAGTCAGATTCCCTGACCAAAGATTCCACTTCCTTGCTATGGAAGCACCTGTGTTCTTGTCCCATATCATCTGTTTCCTAGGTTGGCTTTGTGTCTATTATGTGATGCTTGTCAATTAGTTTTAAATTTAAGCATTAAGCTTTATCATTATTTAACTGTGCTTCTCCATTGTACATTTGGCTTGTTTAGCCAGAAAGATGAAGATTGTGATAAATGTGCATCAGAAACTGTTTGAGAAAAAAAGGTTTCACATGGAGATCCTAAGATCAAAGGTGTGGTAGCTCTTGGCATTGCTGTGAACCATGTATGTAGCAGCATATAAATTTGCTGTCACCTGTTTGTTAGTACACATACATGCGTGTCTAGGTACATGTATATGTGTGTGTATACCTAATTAATTTATATCAAGAGTGGGAAAGTTTGGGACTGCAGATTGAGAAACAAGCTTGTATTTGAAACATGGGCACACATGTGTGCTCATGCCTGGCAATGAAAGTGTGAAGAGGGAAAGCAGAGGGCTGATACATAAAAAAATTAGCATGTTTGACACATTCACAGTAAATTTTCCTAGGGCTTATATTTGTGTAATCCTAGACTTCTCAGTCTCTCTCTCTTATATGTAAATGTACACACACACCTCTGAAAATACAGTAGATGTTCAAGGCATACCTTCATACTTGATGATGGACTCCATAGATTTTATTTATTTTGCAACGAATGTTATCCCTTTGCAACATTGATTTATCTTTTGTAGAATTTCTTGTCACTCTTCAAACCTTAACAAAAAGTTTCAACACTCAGGGCAACCTCTGTGTCTTTCAGAAAGGAAAAATAGTGGCTCAGGTTGGGTGAAGTGGCTCACACCTGTTACCTTAGCATTCGGGGAGGCTGAGGAAGAGATTTCCTTGAGCTCAGGAGTTTGACACCAGCCTGAGCAAGACTGAGACCTCATCCCTATTCCAACTAGAAAAAAATTATCTGGGCATTGTGCCAAGTGTCTATTGCCCCATTTACTTGGAAGACTGGGGCAGAAAGATCACTTTAGCCCAGGAGCTTGAGGTTGCTGTGCCTCAGGCTGATGCCAGGGCACTCTAACCTGGGCAACAGGTGAGATTCTGTCTCAAAATAATAAATAAACAAAGCAATAAACCCCTCTGTAAAAGAAAGGAAGAAAGAAAGGGAAGGAGGAAGGGAGACAGAGAAAGAGACAGGGAAGGAAGGAAGGAAGGAGGAAAGTGTTTGCTCAATTTTTCTAGCACCCTCTGCACATTTTTATCAAATAAAATGCTTTATGGTTAAACTATTACTAGGGTTCCCTTTTAGTATAGCTTCTTAAAGGCAAGATATATTTTCTCATCTTGTATTTTAGTCAACACAAAATATGACACGAAACACTCAAAAATAGCTATCACATCTTAAAATGAACATCTATATTTTTCAAAGTAAGTTGTTTGCTCTAAAAAGGACAGATGTATAAAGAAATAAAATTAATACAATTTCATTTTTAGTAGCAATCATGAATATGCACTGATGTTAGCCCTGGACTGTGAAATAAAATTATTTCTCCTATAAATAAGTATATATAATGCTAGAGATAATTTAAGGAAAAGAAACACAAAATTATTAAACATAAGAGCTATTTGTATTCGGTGTATTGATTCATTCCAAAAAATGTTGGCATTCACCTGAATTTACTACCTTATAAGGTGTACTGTTTGAAAAATGCACCAGTCTGGCAAAATTCTTAGTATAGATGAGTTCTTACTAAAATATTAATTAATTTTGTTTTTTCTAAATGTAAAAAGTTGCAAAATGTATACATATACCATCCAAGAAAAAAATGAATAAATGTAGCAAAATATTACTTTAAAACAATTATTATTTTAGTATTACCCCAGACTTTATATTTAGAAAAAAAAATACACTAACTACTGTCTTTGAAGCCCATTTGCAACAAATCATTCCCAGTGGCAGGATTAAATTCTAATTAGCTGTGATCCAGCTTCACAGCTCTAGTTATTTTATTAATAATTCTACATATAATGTAGTTTTTTTACATATTTATTTATTTTTAATTTGAACATATTAGGTATTAGTGCATTGAAAACAACATATAATTCTTAGGCTCATCCAGGAGAAGGTTGTTGTATTATCTGTTGACAAATTATTTTCAGGCAGTTTTAATGTTGAAAGCTTCTGTTATAACAATTGTAAGAATTGTAGTGCATTAAGTTTGAGATATATGCTGATAAAATAGAAACCAAGTATATTAAATCATTTATAGAAAAAGCCAGAGAGGGATAATAAAATTAAAAAAATAGCAATTATAAGTAATTATTACAAATTGATTCTATGTTCTGACAAACATGACAAAAGCAAAGTTATAATAGTCACATCTTCAAAATAATCACTTAAATAAAAAAAAATTCTTGAATTTATGGTAAATCCTTCACAATACGTGTATTAAGTCTTCAAACCCTTTCCAATTTTAGTATTATATAATAAACATGTAAAAATGAAAATTCATATAAAATAATTTTACAAATACTTTATTTTAAAAGTAAACAGTTTATTTTCTTATAGTTGAGGCTATAAGATCATAATTACTTCAAGAACTATTTGTTGGACCACTATTACATGAAATGCACTATCCTAAATATTGTACATCTCTTATCATAGTGCCATTGTTTTCATGTTAATTGAATGCTTATTTATAGTCACTGCTCAACAGACCCCAATCAGAATGCTTTTGCATGAATATTCATAAACAATGCTACATGAGAATCTTTAAACACACAATAGTCACAGTGAGTCACTTACGTGTGAAAGTATTGCCATAGAGTGTATTGGTCCAATTCAAGAATATGTTGTAGCTTACTCAAATTTATTGGTATACTTATTTTTTAATGTAAAAATGCATGTGCTAGCAGCAACTAATATTCAATATTATAGAAACAAGAAACTAAGTAACTAAACTATGTTAAATTATTACATATGTTTATATAGGAGCAAAACGCAGCACACATTTTTTTTTAAATGTCTGTAACATACTTTTTTTGTCTTTTATTAAACTAATAAAATGTCAAAAAAGTTATTACAGTACATCTCTTCCTATATTGAAACCCATAATGTTTCATTACCTTCAGAATATAAAGTAATCTAAATTACTCTGTTATATTTAAGAATCTCAAGTACAATCTAAATGATTAAATACTTATTTTTTCATGTTATTTGCCATTATTCGATTCTTTAAGTTATTTCTTAATATTGACAAGATGTACAAAAACCTAATTTTAGAAATAATAATGATAGTCTCTTGGACAAAAGCAATGTATATTTAGACGCCAATCCTTACATAAAAACACAAAAATATGGGTCTAACTCAGTTTATGATGTCAAATTTTTGAGATAGCAAAAGTTCATAATATTATTAATTTAACAAAAATAATTCCTTTCTGGCATGTCATAAATGATTTTAAAATAATCACTAAAATAATTCAGTTTACAAAAAAAATCATAAGACAACTAATGGAAGATGTTATTAATGATAATGTACTACTATGGCAAAGTTTTGTCTCTACATATTGTTTTTTATTTCTAACAAGAAAGGTGGAAGGTGTTTTCTTCTTATTTTTTGTTTTTTTGAGACAGGGTCCTATACTCTTACCCAGGGTAGAGTACAGTGGCATCATCATGACTCACTGAAACCTTAAACTCCTGGGCTCAAGAAAGTCTCCTGATTTAGACTCTCAAGTAACTGGGAATACACCCATATGCCACCATACCTGGCTAATATTCATTCTACTTTTGTAGAAATGAATGCTCACTCTTCCTCAGGGTAGTATCCAAGTCCTGGCCACAGTGTATACACCCTTGTCCTTCCAGAGTGCTAGCATTACAGGTGTGAGCCACCACACCTGGCTCTAAGTTGTAGTTTTAAAATAATTTTTAGACAGCTATAAGAATTGCAAGAAAATGATTGTTCTATAGTCTAGCACATGAACAATATCAGTAATTATGTTGGTATAATTGGACTAACTTATTTTTATTATACAAATTTTATTAGCATTTTTCTTGCAAAATAATGTAAACAACTGGAATTTGAATTTCATTCTTATTTTCTTTGTAATCCAACTTCTATCATAATGAGAATCATTTTGCAATATCAAACAAAGTCATGAAGGTCTGTTTCAACGAATGTTGATAGTCATAATAACTTAAAACTGCTCACTTTATTGTGATTTTAATGAAGAGAAAGGACATTAAATTACGTATTCATTGAAATTAAAATTATCATTTGCTTTTTTCATAAAATTTTTAATTTTATTCGCAAAAGCAAGTTGTTTTGAAGCAAAATATTGATATATTTTCAATGTTTTTCATAATTATGATATATGTCAAAAATAACTTATGCTAACTTTTTTATTAAGAAAATGTTTCTGACAACTAATAGTGGTAAACATGCTAGAATAATGCATTTTATTTATTTATTTATTTTTATTTTGAATTCATATGAGGGTATCGATGATTAGGTTATGTTTGCTTTTGAAAATACCAAGATTTTTACTTGTATGAAATATCCTTTAGATAGTGACAAAAATAACTCCCCAAATTTGATTATTTTGCAAATAAATATAAAACACTGAGACTATCAAGCCAATTTAGTAGTTTTTTTCCAGCTGTTAAGGATATACAAGGTATGTTTTCTGCACACGTGTGTGTGTGTGTGTGTGTGTGTGTGTGTGTATTCTTGGCTTTTTTATTTGAATTTTTATCATTTAGAGATTATAGTTTTAAAAGTCAAGAAAATAATTTTTTAAAAGAATTCAAAAAATATATTGAAGACCAATTTTATCATCATAGGTAGCAGTAAATATATTTAGATAATCAATATAGTTTTATAAGTATTTCACAATAATTATTCCTCCAACACTTCACAATGCCTAAATGTATTTTATTTATATTTTAGTCATTTATTTCAATTCATATAAAAAAATTAAAAATATTTATATTGGAATTATTAATTTATTGATTAATTTACTTGTCTGTTTGCCTTACTGGTACATATGGACAGCTCCTGACTCACGGTGATTCAACTTACGATTTTATTTTGACGTTACAATGTTGCATAAATGATACACATTTAGTAGAAACCATACTTTACATATCATCAACTATTCTGCTTTTCACTCTCAGTACAATATTTGATAAATTACCTGAGATATTTAACATTTTATTAGATGCTGAATTAGATGGATGATTTTTGTCTAAATGTAGGCTAGTATAATTTCTATAAGCATGTTTAATGTAGGCTACGCTAAGCAATGATGTTCAGAGGGCTAGGTGTATTAAACTCATTTCGAAACTTATTATGGGTTTATTGGGATGTAATTCCATTGTAAATGGAGTAGCATCCACATTTCTAATTTCAAAGGTCTCTTTGTTTCTTTTGTAAGTTATTTATTTTCTATTTGAATTATGGTGGATACATATGTGGTGTCCTCTCATCATCAATATATTTTTCCTAAGAGTAGCCAATATAACCAGACATTAAATGACTCACCTCAAGTCAAAAGCTTTCATATGGATAGGAGTAAAAATTGTCACACTTTGTCTATCATTACTATCATACGAGCTAAATTGCACTTTTTTTGTACTGTTGACCATTTCCTCTATAAACTGCTTCATGAAACTTTGTCTTATTCAGTCCTCACAAACATTTCTACATGGTAAATACTTTCCTTAATTTCCTTCCAGAGCTGAAGAAACAGCTACAACTGTGTCCGATTAACTGTCCAATTAAACAAATGCCATAGCCAAGAAATGATGTAAGTGTCTGCCTCTATTCAAAATCACTCCAGAGGCCAAGTTCACAAGCAGTTAGTCAGAATTATGCTGAAGGACACGTTCTTAAACTTTTCTAGAGTGTAGTGATTATAAGTAAGATGTTAAAGCATCAGCGAGATTAAACCATTTATTTAATGTGAATGTGTTTAGATGTGTTGGGGAAAATAATCCATAAAAAATCAAACTTAGAAATGTAACAAAAATTAATTCATAATTTTTAGTAGTTATAAAACTACTAAAATAGTATAGTAGTGGTAAAAACTAAAGAATAGACCAGGATATCTCACAAAATTCTATAATATTAACTATCCCTTTCATATCTACCCATGTGAATAAGATTGTTGGAATGACAGTTTTAAAGGGTAGTCTTTCATACTTACAAACATGGCAATGAACTTGTCAAGCATGTCAAGAAAGCCAGTCAACACATCCAGATCCAATGCCCTGGTGGGTATTGTACAACAAGAAGAGAGAATATATAGTGTATATTGGGAGAGTAAAAATTGTTTTTTTAATGTGATAATCATTTTAGTACTATGTAAGTATAATAAAATGGAAAAAAGTTAAGTAAATTATATTACCTTCACTATTTATAAAAACAATCACTAAATTTTGCTAAATATTATTTAATAATTTAAAATTCTTATTATATAATTTTAAGAAATTACCACCTTTGGTTTTGATAGATTCGGTGGCACTAGACTTGTCCTCCCATTACAAACAACCAGAAAGCTGGACAAAATATATGAGGCAGCTGTTTTCAGACATTAGACTATAGGCACTAGTGGTTTATTGTCATTAAGTGAAGGGAAATAAATGAAGTGAGCTTGATAATGACCCTGGCTTTTTGCCTAGAGCCTGTTTGGAATTATAAAGAGGCACCCAAGCTCAATTAAGAACTCAAGCAGACTGTGATGCCTTTCTCAGTTGAGTTACACAAATTTGAAATAATGGGAATGACTGAAAATTTGGGACAATCACCCTAAAATATGAGTATGATTGAGAAGATAGCTATGCATGAAAGATACCAAGAAACCTGAAAATAATCCCTTTCAGTGTTTCAATGAATACAAAGCCATGAATTTATAGGATGAAAGTCCATAAAGCCAAATACTTATATCTAGTCAATTTCCTTTGGGTTTTGACCAGTCTGAGTTGAAATTCCTCAAGGCACCTGGTGAACTCAGGAGAAACACGTGTATTAATAGTACTGGCAGTTGTTGTGATAATAATAATGGTGGTAGCAATAGTTGCAAACTAGCCTTTGAATAAAGATTGCATAGATCCACCTTCCCACCTTAATAAGAGTTTAACAGAACTATTGAAAGACTTAATCTCATCTTCAAATAACAGGAAGTGTTAGGACAACATCTAACAAATATTAAATGAATTAACAAAGCCCTGTTTCAACATACAATTTACAGTGCATAACATCTAATCAAAATTCATTATACATTCAAATCATAGGAATGTGTGATCCAAAACCAGGAGTCACTAGACAAACTAAATAATGACAATTGTGATGAAATAAACCTCAAAAAATAAAGAAAATATATAAAAGAAAGTCTAAAATCAAGGGGTCGGTGGTGTTGTTTCCTTCTCTAGTCTGTGAAGGGTAGATCCATTCCATTCTTTTTTCCCAGATTCTGTGAACTGCTGGAAATTCTTGATGTCCTTTGGCTTGTGCATGCATCACTCCCATCTCTGTCTCTGTCTTCACGTGGCCTTCACGTGTGAGACCCTCTGTTTATCCCTCTTCTTCGAACAACACCTCTCATTGGATTTAGAGAAGAAGATACATTTAGTATGGTCTCATCTTGAGACCATAATGACATTTTCAGATGCCTTTATTCCAAGCAAGGTCTCAACTGAAATTCTAGGGAGCTTATATTTCAGGGGCTGCAACAAACCCACAGTACCATTTGATTATGGTCCCAGATAAAGAAACATAGGAGACAGAAAGCAAAGTAATATCTGAAAAAGTAAGTTCCCTCAAATTTCCAAGTTGATAACTTTAAACCTAGAAATCAAGGTGGCTCAATGAATCCTAAATTGAATAAACACAAAGAAAATTTTCTTTAGACATGTGCTGATGAACTTGAAGAAAATATTGTCAAAGACGATAGAAACCAAGAAGGCTATAAAATAAACAACATATATAAAGTACCCAATGAAAGAAAAACAAAAACAAAGACTGTTAACTTTGAATAGCTTTTTCTAGTATAAATATACCTTAAATGTATGGGCAAAATAGCATTTTTGAAGAAAAATTATATCCGGGAGATTTCAGCTGCAACTGTCATGTAGTGCAATGCTCCGAGATATTCCACTGGAAGATGCCCGTGGATACCTTATCTGTGCAAAGAAACTTGCACATATTGCAAGTGTACATGTCAAATATATTGACAGTAGAGTACATATGTCTAAACACAGCAATTAAATAAGTGAGGTGAGGCTCGGCACCTGTAGCACAGTGGATACAGAACCAGCCACATATGCCGTGGGTGGTGGGTTCAAACCTGCCCAGGTCAGCTAAACAACAATGTCAACTGCAACAAAAAATAGCCGGGCATTATGGCTGGTGGCTGTAGTCCCAGCTACTTGGGAGGCTGAGGCAAGAGAATCCCATAAGCCTAAGAGTTTGAGGTTGCTGTGAACTGTGACACCAGGGCACTCTTCCAAGGGCTACATAGGGAGACTCTGTCTCAAATAAATAAATAAATAAATAAATAAATGCGGAGACTGATATGTTAAACAGTTTGATGTAAGCATTCCTATTTGTATATAAAATTAGCACATTGTACCCCATAAATGCAGTAATGTACACAGTTATGATCTAATAAAAAATATATCAAAAGAAAAGAAATGCTTAGGGTTGTCTAGTGGACAAATACACACGATTGTATTTTTTTAGAGCTTGCTTTCTCTAATGTGAATTTTATTTAAATAACTAAATTTTGCATTTCACTATGACATTGATGTTTGTATATTCATTTTAATATTATTTTCTTGAAAATATTCACATCCATTTTTTCTCTTCGTTTTTCTTTCCCTGTTTACGAATGTTAATTTTGAAAACCAGGCATTAAAATCACCATCTAAGGATTTCTGATGTCAAATGAAGTAACAATATTCCTTTAAGGTTATTCCTTTACAATAAAGTATCTTGGACATAGCTTAAAAGAAAATAAGACTAGGAAGTCTATAAAAGTTCCTAAAAAAGAAGGAGACTCCCTAAGAATCTCAGAATCAATGACACAGAGGTGAGATGCTTTGTTTTTTTTTTTTTTTTTTTTTTTTTTACTTATCCCATCCTATTCTTCTATATGCTGGTTAGGGCACTGGGAAAGCCTTCAACACCTGACCAATATGAATGGACAAATACCTCTGGGAAATCCTATTCTCTGTATTCAAAAGATTGAAAGATGGTCCCACAACATAAATGTTTTTTGTAATATTGTCCCTGATCTAGCAAAACACAAATAATAAAAATGCAACCCTCTTCCCTTGGTAGTTTAAGGAGGCTTAGTGAAGAGTTGAGTTTTCTACCATGATATGTTCCTGGGTTAGAAAAACTTAATTTGTTAAGGTAGCAATATTCCTCAAAGCAGTATACAGAAGCAATGCAATCCTCATCAGGATCCCAAAAAACTTTTTTTTTTGTTCCAGAAACGAAACAGTGGGTCCTCAAATTCATAAGGAATTGCAAAAATCTGGTATTTGAGAAACAATATTGAAAAAATATAAAAATATTTGTATGATTCACACTTCTTAATCCCAAAACTTAATTACAATGCTATGGTAATCAAAATTATGTGGCACCAGTATTACAATAGACATATAAACCAATGGGAACAGAATTGAGAGTCCAAGAATATACTCAAACATGTATGATCAATTGATTCTTGACAATGGTGGCAAGACCATTCCATAGGGAACGAATTACCATTCCAACACATGATTCTTGGAAAACTGAATATCTACATGCAAAAGAATGAATCTGAACCCGTTCTCATTCTTTATACAAGCACATAAAAACCTCAAAATAGAGCAGTGACTTAAGTATAAGAAATACAACCATAAAATTATTTGAAGAAAATATAGTGTTTAATTTTTACTAGTAAGGGTTTTGAAAGACCTTTATATTTGAAAACCACGAAATGAGAAAAAGAAAAATTAGAAAAATTGGACTTTGTAAAGATTTTTTATTAAAAAGGAATGTCTTCCAAAAGGCATCATCAGGTATTGAGATGATTATATGATTTTTGGTTTTAATTTTGTTTATGTGGTACTTCACATTTAATGATTTGCACATATTGAAACATCCTTATATTCCTGGAATGAGAAGCACTTGTTCCTATTGGATTATTTTTTGATATGTTATTGGATTTGGTTTCCTAGTATTTTGTTGAGGATTTTTCTATCTATATTTTTGAGTGGTTGGTCTGTAGTTTTGATTTTATTGTTGTTGTTGTTGTTTTCTTTCTTGATTTAGTATTAGGGTAATACTTGTTATGTGGAATGAGCTGGGGGAGAGTACCTTCTTCTCAATGTTATGTAACAGTTTCAGTAGAATAGGTGCCAGTTCATCTTTGAATGTATGGTAAAATTTGACAGTTAATCTATCTGACTGATCCTAGTCTTTCTTGTTGGTAGATTTTCAATAAATAAGCTATGAAGCCACACAAATGCATTTAAGAACCACAAATGCCCTTTCCAAAGTAAGGAAGACCATCTAAAAAGGCTACATACTACTGTATGATTCCAACTATGTGGCATTCTGGAAAAGGCAAAACTATGGGAAGTGAAAGAATCAGTGTTTACTCAGAGTTCAGGGTCAAAGAGGGTGGGGACGAATAGGTGGGACACAAATGCAAATGTTCTCTATGCAATAATGATTATGAATGAACACCATGATGACTATATAAATGTACAAGACAAAGAACATGTTTGACATAAAGTATACACTTCACTTCATATCACAATAATAATGTATCAGTATTGAATCATCAACTGCATCAAAGATATTTCATCAGTAGACTATGTTAATAATGGAGAGAACTCTGTCTGTGTGTTGTGGGCAGGAAGGCATTTATAGAGTAGACATTTTCTCTATATCTGTTTGATTAATGATTTGTTCAGTGAAAAAGGAAAAAATACTTGGTGATGGCAGACCTCTTCCAAACCAAGAGTCTGACCCAGCAAGTTGATGCCAAGAAGGATAAACAAAAACAAGCATTTGGGAGGTGAATTAATTCCAAACTTGTAGAATATGTCCCTCTTCCCAAATCCAAATATCCCATATTTGTTTTTTTTTACTTTTCCTCTTCACAATATTTTCAATAAACTTCCTTTGAACCTATTATTAATCTCAATTTACTCATTTTTTTTTTAAATGCAAGTGTCTCAAGGTTAAGGCAATAACAATGGGGATCTATACAACATGAAAAGATACTTAAAAAAAAAAAAAAAAACTTCTATCTTGTGTCTGTCCTTCCTATTATTTAGAGCTATAAATATAGATTCCCATAGTTGTCTTCTCCCTTCTGAGATATTTATATGTAAAAAAATGAGTGAACAGGGTGGCACCTGTGGCTCAAAGAAGTAGGGCACCAGGCCCATAAACCAGAGATGGCAGGTTCAAACCTAACCCCGGCCAAAAACTGCCAAAAAAAAAAAAAAGAGTGAACAGAGATCAATAAGAGATTGATTTCCTATCAATTTATGAAAAATGTTTTCAAGACAGAAAGTTAAAAAAAGAAACATGGAAGATTTGGGGGTTGCAGAGGAAAACATATCCTACAAATTTGGCATAAACCTCTAGGAAGCTTGTTTTTATTTCTCCTGAATTACATAGATTAATAGAGGCAGACTCTATTAGTTTGTGGGAAACATGTGAAAGAAATAATTCAGTGTCTTCCCTCAAATTCTATCCAAAATTTCATTCAAGCTTGGTTTCAGGTCTACATATAAGCATAAGCATTAAAGTTTCTAGAAAATAATACATAGAATATATACCTTAGAGGTATACAAACATTTATTAAAGGATCTGAAAAATATTAAAATTTATGGAAATATTGAAATTTTAAATTTTACAACGGAGTCTTTAAAATATCTTTATTAATGGATTTTTAAAAAGAAAATTACAGGGCAAGACATTGGGTAAGAGAAAATCATTGTAGAAGTTACTTTTATTAAATTCTCAAACTTAAAGGATATAAACAACTTTTAAAATCAATAAAAACAGACACAACTTAAATTTTCAAAATGGGCAAAATCTTTACTCGAAAATTGAAAGAAGAGTAATGCTGAGGTGCTGAATATATTGTGAATTTTTAAATCTCATTTGTCATGTAGAAAATAAAAATAGTTCCACAGTAACATGCAATCACGGATGACTAGCGTTTACTAAAAAGAGAAAGGGAGAAAAATCGAGGCTTTGCAATGTTGTGGCAGTATTGGAACATTTAATCATGGCTGGTAGCGTTATAACTTTATCCAGAAACACTGGAAAGCAATTTTTTAGGACTTAAATATGGAACATAAGCATGCTCTTTGAATCAACAATGCCACCCCAAGCTGTTTAACACAGACACATATAAATTCAACTCAAACATATAGATTACAATGTTTGCATACTATTCTTATCATTAGCCCAAACTGAGAACAATGAAAAACAGTAATAACACCAATCATAAAGCTGTTAACTCAATTGTGTCTATAGTCATTTACTGGAATATCCTTTTATGTCAATGTAAAGAAAGTACTGCTGTATTTAACCCTGTGGGTGAATATCACAAAAATATTTTGAACAAGTGAAAGCAGAAAGATAACGTTACATACTACGTAATTCTATGTATATAAACTCCAAAAATAAAAAAAAAAAATACTTCATGTTAACAAAATCATAACAGCATTGGAGAATAGGAATGTTAGCTTGCAGACTACCCCAGGAAGACAGCTAAGATGTCTTAACGTTCTATTTCCTGATAAAAGTAGTATTTACATACGAGTTCATTTTGCAAATTTCTACCAAGTGTGTGTTTACAATTTGTCCACTTTCTCTCATGTATATTATGCTGTATTAAAAATGTTCACAAAATTTCAAACGCATTAGGAAAAATTTAATTAAATTAAATGTAAGGATATACATTTTTAAATGCTTTATTTATAAGAAAAATGAATAAGCACATTTTTCTATATTGTTACTTAAACTAAAAAACTAAGGCAGATGTAAAAATTTAGAGTAGATATTAATTATTTAGAAAATATTAAAACATTGATATAATGCTAAGAGCTTTTTAAAAAATAAGAATTCAAGAAGACAAGCCTAATAATAAATCACAATGAGACAACACAAAGAATTATAGAGGGGGGTGTTATGGACCATATATTTGTGTCCCTTCCCAAATTTATGTGTTTAAATTGCAACATCCAACATGATAGTATTAAAAAAAAATTAGTCCTTAGGTAAACAATTAGGTAATAAGAGTGCTGAAGAAAGGGATTGATGCTCCTACGAGAGAGACTCTGGAGACACTCTTGCCCTCTTCCAGGAAGCTGAAAGGGAGTCCTCACCTGAATCAGACTGTTAACAACTGGATTTGAGACTTCTAGCCTCCAGAACTGTGAGAAATAAATTTCTGTTGATAATAAGTCACGCGGTCCATTGTACTCTGCTATAGCAGAACTTACTAAGATATAAAAGTAAACTAAAAAGAAATTATGGTTTGATCTAGTGATCCCATGAATGGGTATCTACCTAATGGAAAATAAATCATTATAGAAGAGAGATGCTTACACATGATGTTTATCAGAGCATTACTGGCAAAAATAGAGACATGTGGAATCAACCTAAATATCCATGATTGACAATTGGAAAGGAAATGTAGTATACATGCTCAATGGAATACTATTCAGCCATAAAAAATGAAATCATAATAGCTGGGAATTGTGGTGGGTGCCTGTAGTCCCTACGTGGGAGGCTGAAGCAAGACAATCACTTGAGCCCAAGAGTTTGAAGTTGCTGTGAGCTGTGACACAACAGCACTCAAGTGAGGGCAACACAATGAGACTCTGATTTTTACAGCAACATGAATGGACCTGGAGGTCATTATGTTTAAGTGAAACAACACCACCAAAAGAGAAAGATAAACTACTACATGTTCTTATTCATACATGGAAACTAATTAGTGGGTACACACAGTGTAAACTGACAGGAATTGGAGACTCAGAGGGTTGGGGAAGAGAGGGTGGATGATGAGTAAGTACTTAATGGGTACAACCTATATCATTTGGGCGATAGATGACTGAAGAATCAACTTCACAGATAAACAGCATATCCATATAATAAAATTGCATTTGCAAACATAAAATTTATATAAATAATAATAAATTTAAAAAGTAGAACTCATAGAAAGAACCGGAGAGAAGAACAATTATTTGTTAGGGGCTGACAGGATGAAAGGTAAGTAGGAAATGGAGAAATGTTTGTCAATAGTTACAAAGTTTGATCTAGACAGGAGGAGTACATTTTTGAAATCTATTGTATAGCATGGTGACTATAATCAATCATAATTTATTGTATAATCCAAAATTACTAAAAAGGTAAATTTCAATTGTTTAATCATACACACACACACACAAATGTTAAGTAAGTGAGGCATGGACAAACATGTTAATCAGCTTGATTTAGTAATTCTACATTGTATATATTGCACAACAACATAATGCTACATTAACATGTAAAAGTATGAATTGTCAATCAAAAATACTAATAGTATTGCCAGTTATCTACTGTTTTATTCCTTTCTACAAATATCATTTAAATCATCTTCAATTGTTATTTGTATTTTGAATGATCTATTTTTATTAACTTTATAGTTTTACTTTATTAAGCCATGTGTATGTATGTTATTTCTAAAAATAGGTCTAAGTGATTAAAAGTCTATCATTTCATAATTACCATTCTCTATACTCGCCAGGTGGTCTCATCTTTTCACTTGAGATAAACATGGCAGGATTTTTGTGAGCATCCAAATGAAACATGTACAAAATGAGCTGCTGTCAACAGTATCAAAAGATATTACTCTTTACATATTTCATTATATTTGCAAAGCTATCACTTGACAAATTACATTTGTCACATAAATTCTTTTAAGAAATTATACAGGTGTCCAAGCCTAATGATAGTGATAGTTTTACTTTCACAGTGAAGGAAGAAAAGTAAGATATTTCTCGGAACACAAAGAATCATTATTTATGGTCAATTTGTGACTTAGCATTTTTACAATTTGTGTTTAATTTGCTTTTACAAAAGTACTTAACTTCAAAAATGTCAAATGTTGTTTAAAAACCCCAAAGTCTATTTCTATCATTGTCATTTTTCTTAATTTCAGAAAAAAAGAATTAACTTAATTTGTCTTTTTTTTTCACAATACAGCAATTTATTTAGATGCTTAAATGAATACAAAGGGAAATAAAGATCACAAAATTATACATACTACAACAGTGTGTCATATATTAGATGGTATAAATAACTTAATTTGTCTTATTTTGGTAGATAAACTGTTCTGAAATCATTCAATGTGTTCTTTTATTATTATCTGTAGTATGAAAATACATATTTATAATTTAATTCTATATAAATGTATCATATCAAAATTCATTTTGTCATCTCTATATAAGACTACCTGTTACAGTTTTATAGTACAGTTGACCTCAGGCGCACAAATAGATATGCAGTTTTTATAACAAAGAATAATTTCACTTTCCATCTTAGATAACCTCACATTTTTTTGAAGCAGCATAGTGCCCAGCACTATGCATCAGGATATGAAAGTTAAATTGAATAATTCTCCTATAATACTTAACTCAGAGTAACAGTATAGTAGAAATAAAATAGTGTAAAAAAGTAAGAAACAGATACAAATTATATAATTATACATAAAACTCAAGATTTTTATACATTACTGTTACTATATTCCCAAGGAATTGCTGTTTATTTTATAATAATTCCATGTCAAAATTATGTCACTATCTCTGTGCTATCATTATTTTTTTTTGCAGGGTCTTTTCTTTTTATTTGGCCAGGGCTGGGTTTGAACTTGCCACTTCAGGCACGTGGGGCCAGCGCCCTACTCCTTTGAGCCACAGGTGCCGCCCTACTAGCATTTTAATATATTAATGGCTCCATACATAAAGAAGTTAATGAATTTAAAGACAAAGTCACCAAGGATATGGACATAACTAGGAAAGGTATAGTACACCTTAGGGAATTGAAAGATGCATTAATGGAGCTTAGAAACAAAGTAGAGATCCTTAGTAATAAAGTAGAACAAGGAGAAGAAATAATTTCAGAAATTAAAGATAAGGCTTTTAAACTATCTTAATCATTCAAAGAGACAGAAAAAAAAAGTAGAACCAAAACAGAACATACCCTGAGAGAGTTATGGAATTATTCCAAAAAATCAAACATCTGAATTTTAGGGATTTCTGAAGGAGAACTGGATGGTCTTAAAGGCACTGATTCTCTACATCAAGACATAAGGGTGGATAGTTTCCCAAGCATTGCAAGAGACACAGAAATTCAGATACTAGATAGTTTTAAAACTCCATCACTACACAATCCAAACAAAGCATCTCCTAAACACATTGTAAATAACTTTGCCAAAGTTAATATGAAAGAGAAAACCCTGAAAGTAGCTAGGCATAAGAAAAGTCTTATCTACAAAGTAAAAAAATTAAGATGACCTCAAATCTTTAAGCTGAAACTTTTCAAGACAGAAGAAGATGGTCATCAGTCTTTAGCCTTCTTAACCAAAACAATTTTCAGCCAAGGATGCTGTATCCTTCTAAACTGAGTTTCATTTTGTGATGGAGAAATCAAATATTTTACTGATATGCAAATGTTCAAGAAATTTGCTATAACTAGGCCAGCTCCACAGAAAGTACTCATTCTTCATAATGACAAGCATGATTGTCCATCACCAAAGTAAACACACCCAAAAGTTAAATAACAAAGCCTAGCTTTCACCTGGCACAAGGAATAAAAATAAGCTCTGGACTTCTGAAAAATTAGATGATTAAAATTCCATCATACCTGTCAATTCTCTTAATAAATGTGAATGTCTAGGCTCGGTGCCTGTGGCTCGATGGGCAAAGGCACCAGCCACATACACCTGCGCTGGCGGGTTCGAATACAGCCCAGGCCCGCCAAACAACAATGACAGCTGCAACCAAAAAAATGGCAGGGCGTTGTGGCAGGCTCCTGTAGTCCCAGCTACTTGGGAGGTGGAGGCAGAAGACTTGCTTAAGCCCAGGAATTGGAGGTTGCTGTGAGGTGTGATGCCACGGCACTCTATCCAGGGTGACAGCTTGAGGCTCTGTCTCCAAAAAAAATAAAAAAATAAAAAAATAAATGTGAATGGCTTGAATTCTCCACTAAATAGACAACAGGCCAAGAATCACAGTGAAGGTCTGGAAAACAGAGGCATACGGAAATCAGAAAAAAGCAGTGGTTCCAATCTTATTTGCATATACAATTGAATTTAAACCAACAAAAATAAGGAATGACAAGGATGGACATTACATACTGGTCAAGGAAAGCAAACAACATATATGGGTTTAAATAGTTAACATTTATGAAGCCAATCTAAATGCTCCTTGATAAATAAAACAAATTTTAAAAGATCTGAACAATATGATATCTTCGTGCACCATAATAGAGAAAGAATTTAACACCCTTTTGATAGTATTGGACAGTTTTTCCAAACATAAACTAAACAAAGAAATAGCACACTTAAATGTGACCCTAAAACAAATGGACTTAACTGACATACAAAATATTTCATCATTACAAAACTAAATACTCATTCTTCTCATTGTACCAGGAATCATCTTCCAAAAGTGATCATATCTCAGAACACAAATCTGATGTCAACAAATTCAAAAGAATAGAAAATATTCCTTGTAACTTCTAGAATCATCACAGTTAAGAATTGAGTTCAACAACAACAGAAATCTTCATATCCAAATAAAGTCATGGAAACTAAATAACCTGATGGTTAATGTTTATAGGTAGAGAAATTTAGAGCTTATTTTTTATAACTAATATTTACCTGAATATATTTATTTTTATTTGTATTTATTTGTTTATATTATATTTAATATAAATTATAATAATTTGTATTTAAGTTAATATATTATTAACATATATTTGATACTAGTGAAGAATAATGAAGAACAGTTTTCAAAGACTACCTGCTTTGATATAAGTGACATTCTTCTCATTAGATTTGTATTTCAATTCTTTGCCTTCCAAGTATCTTGCTCCCCCAATAGCTTTTGTATTTAATTTTTACTTCCTATGTAGGTGAAGTAAACATACATGTTTAGTGTTTGTTATCTATCTTCAAACAATTAACATCACTCCTGATTCATCTTTCTGTTGCTTTTAACAGCAAAACTGTTAACATGTCCATTTCATCAATTCAACACCTGCACAAATAATCCTTACTACCCTCTTTCAATTTCCAACACAGTGTATATCTCTAAGAATATATTTCTATCTATTTCTTTAGCTTAAAACAAAATTTCATGAGAATAGGGACTTTTTCTTTCTCTATCTCTGTTTCTCTTTAGCTAATCTACTTTTTCTTTTAGAAAAATTCATATTAAATAATACAGTGCTGGGAGAATGGGGATTAAATACCCCATTCTTGGGAAAGGAAAAGCACCCCCAGAAAAAGAGGAAAACTAAAAAGTAAGCTGAATGAGTGGGAAGAAAGAAAAGTCAGCTAGTTTACATTTAAGCTAACCATTGTTAGCAAGCTTCTTGCCTTTTCTGAAATTGTAGCCTGTTGGGGATATAACTTATAAACAACCTGCTGGGTCTGTGAGAACTCTAAGGAGAGAGTAATGGTCATAGAAAAGTCTATGACAAGTCCTAGAAAAGATACATCTTCTAGGGAGTTTCCTGTCTGTTAAACAGGCAAAGCAGATACTCATTGTGGAGATTTGTATTTGCCTGGGGCAGAGACCAAGGGTGAGATATGGGCAGAAGAGCTTGTATCCCTTATAGCAGAGGAAAATCCTTTGTGGTGGTGATGGGAGGAAATTCCTCCCTCCCACCAATCCCGCAGATAAGATTAACACTGATGGTATTTTACTCCACAGAGAACTAGTGGAGTTTAACATCTCCCTAGAAATCTGTGTGTGTGACCTCAAGCAGGAGGCTCTCCCTATCAAAGGCTCAGATTTCAGATTACTGAAGGCCACCTTTAAGGTTAATTATAATAACAATAGAAACTGATATGATCAATCTGACTAGCTGCTGAAGTCTTTGTTCCCCGCCTCATCTTACCCTCTTGGCAAATAAACTCCAATAAAAGCAGAATGGAGCTAGCATTCGGGGCCATTGCCAGAATCCCAGGACAGTCAATGGACCCCTGACTCCCGCTTTTAATTCTACTCCATGTCTCTTGTCTTTCTTTACCATTGCTTCTAACTCTATATTTATTAAGTTGATCGCTGCCAGTTTCCACAGGTCTCAGGAGACTCTGTTCTCGGGGTGGAACCCTGACAGTGCACATTATATTAATTTTATGTATTAGAAAATGAAGAATAAACACATTCAGAAAAACTACAAATTTTAAAAAATGTAATTTCCTGACAAGGCAGAAAGGGGTAGTATTTTTCATGATGTTAGCTTTGGATGTGAGGATAACTTCTTGTTTGCCAGGGAAAAGAGTAACAGAATGTGTACTAATACTAGTAGGATTGGGAGTTTCCCTGTATGAAGTTTCTATAATCTGTTTGCTGTGGGGACAGGCAATTCTATCATCTCATACTGAATAATTACAGAAAATTAAGGAGTCTTCACTCTAAATAATTTTTACATGTATAATTACACAATAACTTGATCTCAAGGGTTATGTCTCATACTGATCTGCTCTAAAAACCACTGCTGTTCATTTCCTTATAAATACCTTTCTCCAACATGCATCTTTTTAAAGTGGACTACTTCATTACCCTCAACTTTTTTCTGTAGCTACCCCCATTTTTATAGGCAATATTCAAAGTATTTTTAGTAAATATCAAAACAATTATTGCTTATATTAGTTCAAGAGCAGATTTATAATATGATCCATATATTTCTCCAGTACTCACTGAAAAATAAAAAGTGTATATAAAGTACAACTCAAATAATTTTACATTCACACTAGTATAATATCATAAAGTCCAGCCCTCACATGGAAACACATTCTTTATGGTAAGAGTATAGTAACATATAGTAACTGTACATTTGCCAAAAAAAAAAAAAAAAAAAAGAAAGAAAATAACAAAGTAAAATAAAAAAAACAAAGGCAATTTAAAATTAATGCCCAAATAAGAAATACCAAAAAACCATTTTGGCACCGTCACAATGGTA